>NW_020769429.1:1084839-1104793 GCF_900518735.1 Pseudonaja textilis
GATGCCCATCGATTCATACATTCTGCTCTTGGGCCTGTGCCTTAAATCACCATCCTTTAATGACCCCATAATCCCTTGCATTGGGGTGGAGCCTGGGCAACTGAATGGAGCTCGCAGAGTGTTTAGTGGCCGGAAGCCCTTCCTGTCGCCAATGCAGAGTTTTGTTCAGCAGATATATTCTCAGTGTGCCCAGAGAGAGAAATATCTGTCTGTACCTAGGATCGAACTCACGGCCCCCTGATTGTGAGGCGAGCGCTCCACCTCTGGGCCACACGCACCTCTCCTGGGAGTGTCCCTTAAATGCCTCCCCCAGGGCTCAAAGGAAAGGGGCTGCCTCTGTTTTCCAGAAACTTACAGGTTCGCCGGGGAGACCTCTGGGCCCAACTTCTCCATCGTCACCCTGTTTGGGAGGAGAAAGGAAAGCGGGAGTAAGAGCCAGACCCCAACCAGGCCTCTCGTGTTCAACGATAACAGGATGGTCACAAACCATTTGGGGAGGGAAAGCGAAGCAGCTTCATTCACCAAAAGGCAGGAGAAGAAACAACGGATGGAAACTAATCTAGAAGAGGAGCAACCTAGAAGGAAGGAGAAACTTCCTAATGGGGCCAAACTCAAAGCCCCTGAGCAGGATCTGGCCCGCAGGGGGCTTAAATCCGGCTCATGGGGCCGGCCTGGTTGTCTCGGCCGGCCAAAACGGGCCACATGCGGGCCCCCGCGGCCCAGATTTGCCCTCCCGGCCTCCTGCAGCACTCTGCCGACCAAAAATGGGCCGTGCGAAGACCTTGGGAGTCCTCCGCGGAGGCCGTGTTTGGCTGGCAGACGCTGCTGGAGGCTGTAAACGAGGCAGAGAGGGCTGCCCCACCCTCCTGCCCCGCCGACCCTACAATGCTGATCCAGCCCTCGAAGAAACCCAGTTTGACCCACCCCTGAACCAGTGGGACGGCTTTGCCTTCAGAAGTTGTGGTTGCTCCATCCCTGGAGGTTTTTAAGAAGAGACCGGACAGCCTCTTGTCTGGAATATGTAGGGTCTTCTGCTTAAGCAGGAGGCTGGACTAGAAGACCTCCGAGGTCCCTTCCAACTCGGTTATTCTGTTCTGTTCTGAGCATGAGGACTCCAATGGCTGGAACAAGACCACTGTAATCATGGTCTCATCCAGCTGAATTGCTTAAACAAAAGGTGAACGTTGGGTGACTACATTTGACCCGGGGAGAGCAACCAGGGATGGATCAAGTCACCAGCTGAAGGACTGACAAGAACCCTCTGTCTATAAGCCTTCCTATATTTACACGTCCCATGTACAGAGTGGGATCCTATACATCCCATAACTCTGAAGGTCTTGGTTTCACCGCTGGAGGCATGACTCGTTCTCCGTGCGCCTGGATGGCAGCGATTGATTCACAACGGCTTCGGTCCCACAAGTAAGCTCAGTGCATGATAAACACACACACACACACAATTATTTAAGGTTCACAAGGACACTTGACAGAACTCACCCTTTCACCATCTTCGCCAGGGGCTCCTGGGGGGCCCGAGGGGCCGGGATCACCCTGAAGAGAGGGGGAAAAAAGGCCAGCATCAGCCATGTTTTGATGCCTCCCCGTTCACACACACACACACCCCCCGTCCCCCAAAACCACCTCTTAACAGTCAAAGGCTGAGAGAATTTCCTGGAAAAGTCTTCCATAACTATGGACCAAATACCATTGGAGAAGACCAACTGTGAGGATGAGGAAGGTCTCTCTCCTGTTCTTCCAGATCTCTTTGGAAGTCCTTGTGGACTGTCCGCCCTTCTAAAGGTCCCACTGAGTGTCATCTCATAAAACATCCCTCTGCCTGTTTTAGTAGTTGCCATAAAAAGTGGGGAGGGTGGGGAGGAAGGAAATCTGGAAGAGTAGGGCAGCAAAGAGAAAGTACATTCCAACTCTTCTCTTTAAAAGGTTGTAACAAAGACACCAGAGCTTTTGCCCGCGAATATATTTAATTGGAGAACGTGAATGATGACACGCAGCCCGCGAAGGTGCTCAAATGGAGAATCTGGTTGATGAGACCCCCAGGGTGGAAGGGGAAAACAGGGTCACAGGGGACTGTAAATGACCTATGCCAGAGTTGGCTGCATACAGGGCGGTGCCAGGATGTTCGCCTCTAATGAATCCTTTGAAGTTTTTTGAAGTTTGGCTCGAGAGTCATGATTTAATTAGGGCAATTGCTGGAATCCTGACACTGGGAGGGTGAAGGCCCAAGCAAATATTGGTACCACTTTATGAATCCTTAGTAAGGCCACAACGGGAATGCTGCGTCCGGTTTTGATCCCCACCTTACAAAACAGATGTTGAGACTTTGGGAAAAGTGCAGAGAAGAGCAACTAAGGTGATTAAAGGCCTGGAGACTAAAACATGTGAAGAACGGTTGCAGCAACTGGGCATGGCTAGTCTAGAGAAAAGAAGATCTAGGGGTGACATGATAGCAATGTTCCAATATTTGAGGGTCTGCCACAAAGAAGAGTTGGGGGTCAGATTATTCTCCAAAGCCCCAAAGAAGGCAAGATAAGAAACAATGGATGGAATCTAATCAAGGAGAGAAGCAACCTGGAATTAAGGAGAAACTTCCAGACAGGGAGGACAATTAACCAGTGGAACTGCTTGACACCAGAAGTTATAGGTGCTTCATCACTGGAGGTTTTTAAGAAAAGACTGGACAGCCATCTATCTGAAATGGTGTAGGTTCTCCTGCTTGAGCAGGGGGTTGGACTAGAAGACCTCTAAGGTCCCTTCCAGCTTCTAATCTGATCCCTTCTCCCCCAAGAGGCCAGGCCTGCTATCCCTGCCCCGTCCAGCCACCTGAGCCCCCCTACAACTCTTGGCACAGCAGTCAAACCTCCTGCAAGGCACCAGCTGCTTCCTCTGTGCAGGCAATTGGCGGACAGAGTCAAACGTGAAATTAAAATAAAAACAGAAACGCTATTAGGAAATGAGGGAGACGGGGATTTAAAAGGGAAAGGGGGCATCCAGGTGATCCAATGCCAATGTAAAGCTCTCCAAGGTACCAGCAGGAAAGAAAGGGGATTAATGTGGCACCCCAGACGGCCGTTATTTTTATTGGGGAGCGGGAAAGAGCTGCCCAAACTATTGGCCACGGGAGGTCTCAAAAAGGACAATGGCCGAAGCCCACAGAGCCAGCTGCCTCCTGGGAGGGTTTCGTGCCTGCTTCAAATCACCGGGGCTTCTCCGTGAGATCATTATCTGCAAATCACTTTCCGTTTTCCTGCTGACATCCTCTCTCAGGTTGGCCTGGATGTGTCATTGCTTAAAAGTTTTCAAGCAGCGTTTGGGGGAAAACCTCAGAAACGTCCTCAATTCCGTGAACAAGCCCGTCGTTCAAATCTTCCACCGCAACAACACGCAGCTGCCCTGAGGATGTCAGGGTTGGTCCCAGACGTTCGTTTCACCCCTAACCTCCCTCTTCAATGTTTCAAAAGCCCCTCTCCCCCTTTTTCTTTCTTTTTCTTTTCTTTTTACAGCGCACATAAGATTCTGTGGCGATGGCTGAAAGTTAAGAAAAATGTGGCATTTGTTTAAAAAAAAGAACAGTCCTGAAGGAATGACTGCAGAGATTTCTCAGTCATTCAGGTCATGGTTGTTCCAAACATCCCTTTTTTTTTTTTTCAGGAGGCAACTGGGCTTACTTTCTTTTTTTTTTCTTTTGAAGACGTTTCACTTCTCACCCAAGAAGCTTCCTCAGCTCTGACTTGATGGTGGGGAAGGGAAGGGTTTATATTCCTTGCAGACAGCTGGTCATTTGCAGCCTTTTGAGAGAGTCATTGAGGGCACCTGAAGGTTTGTCTGTGTCCTCAGGGTCACCTGAGTGGTGCAAATGGTTCCTGTAGTCCAGGGGTGGGATTCAATTTTTTTAACAACCGGTTCTGTGGGTGTGGCTTAGGTGGTGGGCGTGACTTGGTGGTCATGTGACTGGCTGGGCGTGGCCAACTCAACATCACTCACATCGAGGCACGCATCTCCTCCCTGACCTCTCATGACTGTGGGGATGCTGCAACAGTCGTAAGTGTGAAAAAGGGTCATAAGTCACTTTTTTCAGTGCCATTGTAACTTTGAATGGTCCCTCCACATAACCAAAGTACCAGAAAAGGAGGGGAAAAAACTCCAGAGAGATTCCTGAGACAGGAAGTCTAGTCCTGCCAAGAATGTAATAAGAGTTAATAGAGAGGTAGTTTCTGTAAGCAACACCAGAATGTTTCCTTCCTGCCTTCCTTACAGGATTAGGCCAGGAATTTCTTCTAACAACCGGTTCTCCAAACTGTTTAGAACGTTAACAACCGGTTCTAGCAAATAGGTGAGAACTGGTAGAATCCCACCCCTGCTGTAGTCTGCATTTTTTTCCCTCTGGAAATCCATTCCTACAGACTTTTAGTCACACAATTTGGGATGAACATCCTTTGAACAGTGTGGGACTAGGAAGGAAAGGAAAGGAAAAATGGCAGACTGCAGGAACCATTTGCACCACTCAGGTGACCCTGAGGACACAGATAAACCTCCAAGTGGCCTCAACTAAAAGGATGCAAATGACCGGCTGTCTGTAAGGAGTATAAATCCTTCCCTTCCCCGCCATCCAGTCAGAGCTGAAGAAGCTTCTGGGATGAGAAGCGAAACGTCTTCAAAGGAAAAAAGGAGAAAGTCCAGTTGCCTCCTGAAAAAAAAAAAGCAGTTTTGGGACTGTCCTGGCCTTAAATTCTCCCTCCCTCTCTTCCCTTGTTGAAAGATATCATGGATGACTCTCCTCACCCATAACTGAGGCAGGGAAAAGTCACAAGGGACTGAGCCTGCCACTCAAGCCCCCAGATCATTCCAGGTGACAGGGAATGCCCCCCCCCCCCCCCGGTAAAGGCCAGACGGTCTTCCTCGTCCTCTCCCATCCACTCTGAGAAATTGGCCAGTCAAAACCAATGACTGGCAGCAGAAATGAAAGGAAGAAAAAGAAGACCCCCACAGAGGCCGTCTTCTCCTCCTCTGCAACCTTTGGAAAGCTGAACAACTCGCAGAAACGTAGGCAGGACTTACCCGGTTCCCCTTTTCTCCAGGGATCCCAGCCAGGCCATCGAAACCTCGGTCGCCCTGCAAGGAAATTCAGAGGGAGAGGTGGCGGATTGTGCGACCCAGATCTCAGGGGTGGCCCATGCAGAGCCAAGCACCCAGGGAGCCCCAACTCCAAGCAGGATTGGAGAGGACGGACAGAGGAGTGACTCTGGGTGGAGAAACGCCTGGTCGCCTTGTGGGCCCGCTTGGCAGGAGGGAATGGGCTTGAGCAGCCTGGGAATCTGGGTTAACTGGCAAAGGCTGGCATCTTCGGAGCTCCTGTGCCTGCCCAGCCTTCCACTGGGAAAGCCTCCTTGGGAACATCACCCTTGGCCTGGTCGCGGCTCTGCTCCCCTTTGACTCCTTCCCGATTCCTTCCCCTAGCGAAGTTCACCCTGAAAGGACCTGGACTGCTCCCACCTTCTCTTTCAGAGGGCCAAGCATGGAGGGAAGTGCAAAGAGAGGAGGTAGGTAGGAGAGAAAACGATTGTTCTACAGACTGGGATATAACAGATGGGTTAAAACAAAAAAAAAAGCTTGTATCTCTAGAAACGTATAACTAAGTGGAAGCGTTTGGTTTATCTGCTGTTCAGTTTTAAATAGGAGGAGTGTTAAGGTGTTAAGATTTAAGAACTGACCAGCAGTGAGTAGCTGCTAGACGCCGCGGATCTGATGGAAGTCTGGCTGAGGTCACCAGAGGGACTCAGCAGAGTCTGGGTATTTATTTCCCTTTAAGGCTGGAGAGTGAAGACCCCCTTAAGAGGTGTGTATATACGAGGCAGCCATTAGAGGGCTTGGTTCTCTTTCCTCGTGGCCAGTGTTCACTGCAGAAGTTCTCCGCGCGTTAGGAAGGAGAAAGCCTGATTGTAAAGGTATTTTGCCACCACGTGTATATTATTTGTATATATATATCTGTTGAATATTAAACCACTGTTAACGTCTCTGTGTGCTGTGTGTCGCTCCTGGGTTACCTCATAAAGGTAACCACGCTGCCAAACGCTCTGACAAGAGAAGGCAAAGGAAGGGGAAGGGGAAGGGAAGAGAGGGGAAGGGGAAAGGGAGGGGAAATGGAAGGGAAAGGGAGGGGGAGGGGAAGGGGGAGCGTTGGCTAAAGTGGGGTGGAAGATGGGGGCCCTCAGAGAGACTTGGAACACCCCCTCCGTTCACTTGCAATCACAGGTCTCCGTTCCAGAGGCCGTTTTGTGCTCACTTCCCCGTTTCAGGCATTCACACTCTTGACTCAGAACAGGATTTTTTTTTAAAAAAAAAAAATCCTTTTTAGGCCAATTTGGCATCAGAGAGTCTCTGGAGGTGAGCCAGAACAAAGAGTTGGGCAGAAGCTCAGTTAGGTTTTGTTTAACTGCAATGGAATTTAAATAGGATGACTTCCTAAAAGGTCACGTTAAAAACGGCAATTCTGGGGAGGTCTCAGGAGACCCCGAGATCTCCAGTTGCAGGCAGCCTCTGATTTCAGGCACCCGCCTCCCTGACTATTCCTTCTCGGTGGGACTTGCTTCCCATCCCAAGATAGGGGCCAAAGCACCAGGCAGCCTGGGCGAGGGGTTGGACTACATGACCTCCAAGGTCCCTTCCAACCCTGTTCATCTGTATCTGCCTCACGCTTCCTTCCACCCACCCACCCACTGTCCTCCTCACTGTCTTTTGCCTGGGCAGCGAAAGGGAAGCCAGAAGAAACTCGCCAGGAGGTGAAGGAGGAAGAGGGGTTCAGGTTGCATTTTTTATGCGGTTATTTTAAAATGTGTTAAAAATCCACGCTGCCCCTCATTCCTCGTCTCTCCTAAAATATAGATCTTTTTTTACGTAACCAGCAGATGCTTTTCCAACCCAACCTCTATTTTTAAACCTTATTGTTTTTGTTGATGTTATTATTATTTTTTATTCCTGTAAGCAGAATCTCCACCTCTGTTTTTCCCATTCCCGGCCTTTTCTCCACAGCGCTGCAGCCTCTCCCCTGACCCCGGGTTGAAGGCCTCTCGGACACCTGCAGGCACAGTTAGTTCTCTAGGTGTGTAAATTGTGCAGAGTCTCCTGTGCTAACCCAGGAGGAGGAGGAGGAGGCTTGGAAGAATGTGTAGAAAGTTAGCACTCATCTCTCCTAGAAGAATGGAATATTTTAGGAAATACTTAAAAAGGCAGAATATCATATTTCCCCCTCAAAAGAGAAATAAGAAATCTTAAGGGAGACAGAAGAGCCCCAGCTCTCTGCCCGCAAGCAGATACTGAGCTGGGGCAGATTTAGTAATCCGTTACTCCCTGCAGCAAAGTCTGAACAAAGGCAGCGATAGGATTAGCCCTCGCTCAAGATCCAAACCAGGACAAAGCCATTAAGCCATAACAGGAATTGCCCAACACCCTTTCAGAACACAAGCTCCTTCGTTGCATCACCGCAGAGCAGGCCAAACTTCAATCAAACCTAGCTCGGACAACCTATAGAGCCAGCTATGACCCCTACGTAACCCCATGGGAGTCTGACAAGAGCCAATAGAATACATGTTCTTGCACTGGAATGGGAACCTCAAGTGCAAAGCCCAAGAGAAGGTATAAAAAAGACCTTCACTCTCAACTCCATGGGGTCAGCTACCCAGAATCACACATGCTCGTGGTTCTGTTCATCATTCAACCCTCTTTCTAATCAGCCTCCAGACTCCATTTTGTCTCCAGTGCCTTTCCTCCCTGGCTGGGAACTGAGTAAGTTGGATATTTCTTCCAACAAATGAACGGCCTGGTCCTTTCCGAAAGCAGTTGAAGCTGTCCTCGCAGGATCTATGAGGAGAACGCTGATGGATGGGGATTCTCCTGAGTCATGGAGCATCCTTGCACACCCTCGCTTGTCGGAATTGGTTATTACCTCTTCTCGCCATAAATTATGCTCCTGCCAGCTCTCTCTCCCTCCTCCTAGAAGCTCAGAGACCAAGAGACTCAGAGAAGAAGCAAATGATTTGCAGCCCTCCTTCTCTTTAACAATTCCCTCCCCACATCTCTTTCCACGTTAAGTACCTACATAATCAGCCACTTAAACCTGCTAATATACAACTTCCAGGCAAATGTCCCTGAATTCAGATTGGGCATTACTGCTTGTCTCTTTTGATGAAAGCCAAGTGAGGACACAGAAAGAAAGAGGTTGTGCAAAAAAAGGCTGACGGCTGCCGTTCAGCGTGGGATTCCTCCCCTGGACGCTGCAGGTTTTCTGGGAAGAGAACATCCCTGGGAGGGGCGAGAGATGGGTTGGTTTGGCCCAGTTACCTTCGGTCCCGTTTGGCCTGGCATCCCCCGAGCACCATCGCTGCCAGCCCGTCCCTAAAATGAGAGCAGAAAAAGGAAATTAAGCAGCCACACGAGATCAAGGGGCAACAAAACTGGCCTTGGAGCTGAGGCCAAGTCATCGGACAATCCAGCTGCTCCACCATCTACTCCTTCCTTTCTTTCCACCCTGTATTCTTCACAAGGCATCTGACTGGCCCCAAATCAGGATGAAGTGCTCCAAAGTCTCCTGGTAGACGGCTGCGTTGACCCCGGACTTAATGAAGCACAGTGGACCAACACCAGCAGATGACATGGCTCCCCAAATCAACACAGACAGTGGAAACTTCACACTGGACTTCAAGCATCTTGCAGTGTGTGCCTCTCCATTCTTCCTCCAGACTCTGGGTCCTTGGTTTCCAAATGAGATGCAACAGTTGTTCTCATCAGAAAAGAGGACTTTGGACCACTGAGCAACAGACCAGGTCTGTTTTTCTTTAGCCCAGGTAAGACGCTTCTGACGTTGTTTGTTGTTCAGGAGCGGCTTGACAAGAGGAATACGACATTTGAAGCCCATGTCCAGGATCCGTCTGTGTGTGGTGGCTCTTGATGCACTGACTCCAGCCTCAGTCCACTCCTTGTGAAAGTCCCCAACACTTTTGAATGGCCTTTTCCTGACCATCCTCTCCAGGCTGCGGTCATCCCTGCTGCTTGTGCACCTTTTTCTTCCACACTTTCCCCTTCCACGTAACTTTCTACTAATGTGCTTTGATACAGCACTTTGGGAACATCCAACTTCTTTTGCAATTACCTTTTGAGGCTTTCCCTCCTTATGGAGGGTGTCAATGATGGTTTTCTGCACAACTGTCAGGTCAGCAGCCTTTCCCATGATTGTGATTCCTACTGAACCAGACTGAGAGACCATTTAAAGGCTCAGGAACCCTTTGCAGGTGTTATGGCTTAATTAGCTGATTAGAGTGGGACATTTTGAGCCTAGAATATTGAACCTTTTCACAATATTCTAATTTTCTGAGATTGTGGATTTGGGGTTTTCATGAGCTGTAAGCCATAATCTTCTCAACTATCTTGCTTTGCATTTAATGAATCTATCTCATATATAATTTCACCTTTTAAGTTGCATTACTGAAATAAATGAACTTTTGCACGATATTCTAATTTTTCAAGTTTCACCTGTATCTAGATGGCTCTATTCATAAGCAAAGCAAATGCTGCAGGCAGAAATCCATTCAAGACAGAATATTTCAAGGAACGCCTTACAGCAAAGTGCAGGATTAGTGCAGCAGCCCGTCAACCAAGATCCAGCACAGGATGAAAACCATGAGCCACACAACAGGAATTGCCCAACACCTTTTTAGAAACTCAAAGCCCATATGGCACAAATCCCAAAACCTCAAAAACACAGAACCATATAAGAACCTTTCCTCTTACTCAGCTGTTGTTTGGCTGGCCCAGAACTGCAGGCTCTCTTTGTGTGAATTTCATCAATAAACCTTCTTTCCAGTCAGCCTCCATCTTGTTTCCAGCATCCTTCTCCCAGCTTGGAACTGAACCAGATGGATTTTTCTTCCGGCACGTGCTAATACTACCTTTATTATAAGCTTACAGTAACAGAACTTTACAAATGTGAATGCGCCTCCCTCTTTGCCCCCTTTAGAGAATCAGGGAGGGTCTTATCTCAGATTACATTTCTGTCCAGCTCTCGGATTTCCTTTATCTGACCATTGTCTTGGTCGCAGATCTTCCTCCTTGTTCCTCGAGGCCACTCCTGCTGGTCATTGCGGTAACTTATCCAGTTTCCTGGTTACTTGCTGCCTCGTAAACCTCACCCCTTGGCATCCACAAGACCAGGGAGAGAATAGGCTTCTAGAAAGATACACCCAGGACTGCACACAACTTGCCTTTCCATAAGAGCGAGAACATCTTTTGAGGCGGCTCTCTGTGTGCACTGCGGTTATCAGAGGATGTGAATTAACAGTGTTGGAAGGGACCTTGTGGATCATCTAGTCCAACCCCCCGCCCCACCCAAGCAGGAGACCCTACACCATTTCTGACAGATGGCAGTCCAGTCTCTTCTTGAAAGCCTCCAGGGATGATGAAGCTCCCACAACTTCCGAAGGCAACTTCTGTTCCATTGTTTCAATTCTTGCAGGCCTGTCTGTCTCCTTCCTCCCAAACTAGTGGGGCTGGTGCAGCTCACACACCTCCGATGCCATTTGTGTGCACGTATCACTTCAATCTGCACTATTCACAGTTTCTTCAAGGGCAGCCCCATGTACATTGCACTGTAGCCATCCAACATTTGTGTGGTTCTGTGTGTGAGTGAGACTAAGGCAGGAATGACCATGAGCAACGCTTCCCGGCCTAGCGACGATGGGTACAGTTGACGCACAAAATGAATTTGCGTAACTTCCCCTGATCTTAATTAATCGGCCATGGATCTATTCCATGACTTCTCCTAACTGAAAAGGTTCCCCTGCCCAGGAACAGGCTTGATCGGTCGGATCTTGCGGTTTAGATGCTCCCCTTAGCTCCCCCAATTAATGGAGAACGGAGAGAAGCGGCAGTGCTGGAGGACAGGTGGCTATGACTCCATCCTCCTCTTCCTCTTCACTCTTCCTCCGCCCCACCGGCAGCTCTGGGTACACATGATGCTGTCCAAAGGCTCCTGGTCTACAAACATGCATGCAGCATTTCATCTACTCTTCCTTAACACGCCACAAGATTCCTTGTTCTTTATGGCAACTCATTCAAAAGCAGGATATCCTGAATTAGGGAATCCTGAATCTTGCAGAACTCACCAACGCTGTTTCAAAACTAAGAGTAAGAGCCTTAGTAAGGCCACGCGTGGAGTTCTGCATCCAGTTTTGATCACCACACTATAAAAAGATGTTGAGACTCTAGAAAGAGAGTAGAGAAGAACAACTAGGATGATGAGGGGACTGGAGGATAAAACACACAATGAACGGTTGCAGGAACTGGGCCTGGTTGGTCCAGGGAAGAGAAGGACCAGGGGAGGCAGGAGAGCATCTTCCAATATTTGAGGGGCTGCCCCAGAGAGGAGGAGGAGGAGGGGGTCAAGCTATTCTCACCTGAAGTCCAGCCAAGGAATAATGGATGGAAACTGATCAAGGAGAGATTCGACCTGGAAAGAAGGAGGAATTTCCTGACAGGGACCACAATCAATGGAACAGAAGCTGCCTTCAGAAGTTGTGGGAGCTTCATCATCACGGGAAGCTTCCAAGAAGAGACTGGACTTCCATCTGTCAGAAATGGTGTAGAGTTTCCTGCTTGGGCGGGGGGTTGGACTAGGTGACCTACAAGGTCCCAGTTCCAACTCTGTTAACCTCTTCTGTAATCTGTGTGGACAAACAGCTCCCCGCCTTCCCTTGCAGACGCAGGGAGGAAAGTCCGAGGGAGTCGATTCTCTTAAAATCTTTGGAGACGCAGCATACAGAGCCCTTCCTGAAGGAATTACGGTAGGACCCAGGTGGCTTCGGCCGAGATCAAAGACGGGCTAACTGGCTTCGTCTTTCAGCTAAGCAAGCGAGGGCTGCTGGTTAGCTGGAACAAACCCAGTTTCAAACTGCTGCTATTGTTCTGGCCTGGTCTTAAGAAGCAAGCTTTGACGCTCTCTGTTCTTCTCGTCTGCTGCTGCACACGAACGAACCCGGGAGGGAAAGGGATGCAGCCCCAGAGGTCGGACTTCCTCCAAGCTGAGAAAAGATGGAAAGCCAACCTGGAGAGTCCACGGAATTTCTCCTCGAGACAGAACTTGATGTCCCAGGAAGATTTCCCTTGTCGGGAAATTCCCCCTGAAAGGAGAACTTTTCCTCGTTCAGTTGCTTAGAACCTTGTGAGTCCTCGTGACCCAACAGATCCCAGGTCTCCAGGACTGTCTCTCCATAACTGAAGTTCTCATAAGCTCCTGCTTGTGTTGTCAGATAGGACCACGCAGTTTCTCTTCTGTCCGCTTCGTTTTTGGGGGTTTTCCAAGCACTGAGTCCTCCTGAATGGCTCTTCTCTTTGCAAGATGCATTCCAAACGTGCAAAGTTTAGCCTGGATGTTCACACTTCGGGTGAGCACTCTGGCATCCTGATTTCTTTCCTTCAACCTTCCTGGTGGTGCAGCTTTCGTAGCCAAATGTTGCAGCTGGGGAAGGCAAGGCCTTGACAGTCCCAAAGGGGTTTTTCTTCAGGAGGCAGCTGGACTTTCTTGTTTTTTGTTTTGGAGACGTTTCGCTTCTCGTCCAAGGAGCTTCTTCAGCTCTGACAGGATGGTGAGGAATGGAAGGATTTATATTCAAATTGGGATTTAGATACAATTTGGGATGAACCCCCCTTGGAATGGTGTGAGAAGAGGAATGGACTTCCAGAGGAAAAATTGCAGGCTACAGGGACCAGGAGCACCTCTTAGGTGAACCTGAGGACACAAATAAACCTCCAGGTGGCCTCAACGACTGTCTAAAAGGATGCAAAGGACCAGCTCTCTGCAAGTGGTATAAATTCCTCCATTCCCCACTATCCTGTCAGATCTGAAGAAGCTTCTTGGAGGAGAAGCTAAATGTCTTCAAAATTAAACAACCAGTTGCTACCTGAAAAAGCACCTTTGGGACAACCACGATCTGCATGACTGAGAATCTCTGTCAGAGTATATTCATGAACTGGAACAGAGCTTGGTAACAAGGTCAGCCAATGAGGACTGTTTGGAAACTGAAACTGCAAGGAGCCTAGGCGTGGCTCCATATTAAGCTCTGCAGCTCTGAAGCTTTGTTGAGCTCCGAGTCTGTCTATTGAAGACGACACGGCTCTTCTCCTCTGCTGTGTGTCTTGCTTGCCTGCTGAACTAAAGAGAAACTGAGGTCTCTTTCTGAGCTCCTGAGTTGCTACTGAATTTACTTGCAACTTGTTTCTGTCTGAGTTTGCTCCATGTTGGAGAAAAAGACAACTGGTTTGTAAAATCTACCTATGTTTATAAAGATGTAAAATGAAGCCTCAGCCATCCGTGTTTATTTTTCTGGCGCTGAATTAACGCTGCAAAAACTCTGAATAATCTCTAGGCACCTGAAGGCCTTGACAGTTCACACCTTCGTTGTTTGCACTGGGTGCCCCCAGCACTTCGGGGGGGATTCATCTCGAATTGCCCTCCAAGAACAGGTGCTTCTTTCTTCTACGGCTACAGTCACAACCCCTGTTTTGCTTCAGCTTCTTCTCCACACCTCCACGTGGGGGGGGGGGGGGTGGAGGGGGGGCGCACTGGCACATGACACAATCCCTGGGATTTGCCCAATGTCCAGCCTGCACTTTTGCGCTTCCTCTTTGCGTCTTCGAGAAGGGAGATTCCCGAACCTTCCCTTCTTCCCACAGCAAAGGAGGCGCTATCACCCACTTATGTGAGGTTGTTGAGTTCATCTTCCAAGAACCGCCACTCAGGCAGAATTTGGAGCGAAGCACTTGGGAATTGCGGCGGAGCTTTGATCAGAGCCCAAACAGATTGGAATAAAGGACGTGGTTCCTTTTTGGGGGCTCCTGCCAAACGGGCTTCTCGTCCTGTCTCGGGGCGACCTGCCAACGACTGGCACAGGTGGCCTACCAGGGTCTTTGGTCCAAGACCAAGGATTTGCATGGAACATTTGGACCTGCCAGGCCTTGCTAAGCCTTTCAGAGTTGACCTACCCGCCGTCCTGGTTTCCCTGCTGGACCTGGGGGGCCTTGGACGCCTCGTGGACCCTGGAATAAATCGAACCAAAGGAGAATCAGAACCTTGGAGGGAAGGCCAAGGGACCCTCACCTCCCACGAGACCCCAACAGGGTGCAGAGGTGAGGAAGGAAGCTCAGGAGTGGCCGCTCTGTTACTAGGTGCAGGGACAGCCTGCACCTGGGGGAGGGGGCTGGACGTCGTGTTGTTGATGCGTCTCCCCAGAATAATTACTTAGGAGACTGCAAAATTCAAGAGTAAGTGGGGCGGTGGCCTAGGGGTGGAGCTCTCGCCTCACAATCAGGAGGCTGTGGGTTTGATCCTAGGTAGAGGCAGATCTTTCTCTCTCTGGGCACCGTGGGAATATATCTGCTGAATGTAACTCCTCATTGGTGACAGGAAGGGCATCCGGCCAGTGTTTACTCAGCTCCATTCAGTTACCCAGACTCCACCCTGCAAGGGATTATGGGGTCCTTAAACGGAGATGATGATTAAGTTTAGAAAGCTTCCCAGTCAAAGCAAAATTCAGTAGACTCAGGAGGCGAAGCAGAGCCGCCCACCGTCCCTCCCCAAAAAGACCACACCCACTTGCCAATCACTCCTACCTGAGGTCCCATGTCTCCCGATTCACCTTTGATTCCTCCACCACCTGGGGGTCCCTGTGTGAAAAGAGACACTGTTAACAAAGCGCATCAGGAAAACAATCCTGGGGTGTCCAGAGGTCATGGGGAAGCCAGGGAGAGGCAGGTTCGAAGGACCCCCGAGATGGCAGACCAAGGAAGCTGCTCTCTTGGGCAAGCGCCTCATCAAAGACCTGGCCTGCAGCACCAACAAGCACCCAGCCAATCTTTAACCCATAGAAGAGACTCACTTCCTGAAGGGTCTCCAAGGATCCGGCTGCATCCAGGCAGGAGAAGTGGGAAGCCTCCCCAAGGGGGCAGGCATGGATTTAAGAATTGCAGAAACGCAGTGGGACGGAAGGTAAAGGTTCCTCTCCTTGCACATCCGCCCTAGTCGTTTCCGGCTCTAGAGGGCGCTGCTCATCTCCGTTACAAGGCCGAAGAGCCAGACTTGTCCGAAGACGTCTCCGTGGTCATGTGGCCGGCATGACTAACTAAACACCCAAAGGTGCACAGAACACTCTTTCCTTCCCCCCAAAGGGGTCCCTATTTTCCTACTTGCATTTTTTTACATGCTTTCGAACTGCTAGGTTGGCAGAAGCTGGGCCGAGGAACGGGAGCTCACTCCGTGACGCGGCGCTCGGGATTTGAACCGCCAAACTGCTAACCTTTCTGATCGACAAGCTCAGCATCTTAGCGCCTGGGCCACCGCATCCCTCTAGGGCTCACCTAGTCCACACCATTTCAGTTTTAAAAGCCACCTTAAAGATGCGCTGCTACATCTCGCCTTCTAAGTTCTATTCTCAACAGGCATTAAGGAAATTAACTCAATAGGATTCAAGCTGCTAAATAATGACTATTGACGAGTAATGAGAGTCAACAGGAGGCTTGAATGGAAGGCACGATCGACTGCTTCAAGTATCTAAAGGGCTGAATAATTGCCTTCCACGTGACCACTGTGGCTGTTCCAAGGAGGAGAAGCAGGGAACTAACTGACTCGAAATCTGATTTCCATTTAGCAGCACTAAGGGCTGTTGGCAGAGAAGATATCCTGCCCACAGAGGGCAGGGGGGCATCCTGGGCTGGGGGCAGGGGTGGGCTTCAAAAATGTTAGCAAAGGGTTCTCTGCGTTAGGAATCTGTCCGCCAATTAGTTGAGTTGGCAATATATAAACCAACAATGTATGTTTGTAGCTTTAAGACAAAATCCCTGTATTGATTTATACTATATTCCGATTGGTTGATTATATGGCAAATTACCACAAGAGGGAGCTAGAGATCATGGCTTGCTCTCTCTGACATTCTGTTGCTATCTAAGGTTCTCTGCTGTATTTATGCTGTGCTTATACTTTGATAGCTTTGTTTACTGTAAATGACAAAGGCAACCGGTAAGAAGACTTTGTAATTGGATATTCTTTGGGCTGTTAAACGTATATGACCTGGACCGTTTATTGGACTGTGCTATTTCATAAAATAAACTTTACTCGATTAGCTGTATCTGTGTGTGGCTGAATAATTATTCATAACTACTCTCATAAACATTTCCATGTGCATATCCTTGTTACTCAAGGGTTGTTCTGTACCTATCATAACACTCTGCCTGGTTGGTGGGTGGGCGTGGCCATGGTGGGGCGTAGCCTAGTCAGCCTCCTGCACCATGGAGGGAGGGGTTTACCCTCCCCAGGCTCCGGACGGGCCCATTTCCAGCCTTCCCAAATTTCCAGGAGGCCCATTTTTTGCCCCCACCCCACCCGAGCCTCTGTGTGTGCCCTGCACTTACCTGCATGCAAAATGGGCCCTGTGGGGACTCCTGGGAGGGGAGGGGCAGGGGGGGCAGCCAGGACTGCGATTTGGGGGTTCTCCAAATTGCACAGAATCTTAGCTAGGGGGGCTCTCCGAAACCCCTGAGAACCCCCAGCAGCCCCACCCCTGGCTGGAGGTCTTTAAACAGGGACTCCTAGCCACATGTCAGGGAATGTTGCATCCCTGCCTAGGAAGGGTTTGGGTTTGAGTCCTTCCAAGCTAACCTTCCATGGAATCTACCCTCGGAGTTTGATTTTTCCTCTGAGTAAGACTTTATTCCAACTCCCAAGCCCCCAAAGCGACTTTTTTTCCCCCTGACTCCTTCACTAAGTTTGTAAGCAATGAAAAGTTTGTAAGCAACGAAAACTGCACTCCAAAGTCAGGGAACAAGGCTGTTTTATCCAAGGCAAACGAAATCCACTTCTTAAAGAATTCAACATCTTGCATAATGTGGCCCAATGTGAACATTCCTGCCAAATGCTGACATGAGCAGCAGAAAGCACATAAATGAATCAACTCTAGCTTGGGACTGTTTCTCTCAGTATCTTTTTCAAGGACAGAATCACATATCCTCTCTGACTGGGGGCGGGTAAAGCCCCTTTGCCCTCTGCAAAGAAGTTTGGGTAACCCAAAAAACCACAAAACAATGAGAACTTGGCACCATTTTGGCTGTGACAAAACCTGTGCGTCGTCCTTCAAAACGCACGTGAGTTCAATGATTCCAGAGCTGCCCAGTGCGCTGCCTGCTTCTATGTCTCCCTTCCAACATAGCAAACCATTAAACAAACTGGGACAAAGTTTGAATTGGTGCGAATAGCCGAACCACGGTTCCTTTGATGTGAGTTGACCATCATTCTTAGAGCGTATGGTAGCACAATGCAAGAGTGTTTGCAGAGCCATCGGAAAACGTGGGTCCCTTGACACCAGAATAATAGGGTCCCCACTTATTTGTTGCTTCACTTACATGGAACACTTAAAATGTTACTACTCTCGTATATTATCCATAATATCTCACCCACCCAGCCTCACAAAATTAAAGAATGACGCGATGATGCCATTTTGGGTACCTTCCGATGACCCAGTGCCTTCAGGCCCCGTGATTTGTGGGCTCAGGTTGTACCCCATGCCTCACAAAACAGAAAGCACCTTTCAGAATGTTTCAGTAGGTGTAAGTATTTATCCCAGAACCCAAAGCTTCCTCACTGGGGCAAGACCAAGTGAGCTGCTCTGCATTCTGTTCTGACCAAGACATCCTGAGTCCGTTAATTAAGCACCCGCTTAGTCCAAACAACTCTTATTTTATTTCAACGCTGGGAATTATGTTCTTTCCCAGCCCGTAATGAGTCCCAAACAGTTCCTCGAGATAAGCACCCACCTTTCTCTCCTTTGAATTGTTGCCAACAACTAAAGTGCCAAATTAACTAAAAAACAACAACTGAAGTACAAAGTCCGCACAGAGCTTCAAGTTTTAATCTGAACAGAGCGAGCGACGTTGCTTCCTGCAAAGATTTCTCTGCCTTTGCACTTCCTTTATTCCTTATGGGAGGGGCAATCACCTCCAAGGCTTACTCCCAAGTTGTCCCTTTTGTCTCAGCTGCTCTGGCCTTCTAGCAGCTCTGTGCATACGCGCACTGGGAACAGGGTCCCCTTGTTCCTCTGCCTCGCTGCTGCCAGACTCTGGAGGCTCTGGAGTCAGCCCCCCACTCCCAGATGGTCCTGGCCCCATCTCTGCATCAGACGCAGGACCCTCATCCGAGTCCTCCCCAGACTCCCAGACTGGCCCACGTTCCTCCCCACTGTCCGATTCCGCTGCCGTCTGCACAGGCTGCCGGTGAACCACAACACATTCGTTCATCTCAAAGTTATGGAAAGTGGTACCCAGCACTGCGGGAAAGGGAGTTTACTCACCATGGGACCTGGTCTTCCGGTCAGTCCCATTGGGCCAGCTGGTCCCCTCAGAGCCAGCTGCAAAAAAAAGAGAGAAACGGCATCAGGGGGCAGCCAGAGTCTAGAGAGCCACCCAGGGCCTGGTCTCTCCAGCAAGAGCGGCCTTCAGGGCCTTTGTGAGCCCCTCTTGGCCGTGTCAACACCCCCACTGGTCTTTATAAGCACCTGGGTCAGATGCTTCTTGCTTATAGCTACGGAGAGCGGGGCGTATATGGGACAAGCAGTTCTCCCCAATTTGGAATAAAAGGGTATGCATTGAAGCCATCTTTACCCGGACGCTGGAAGAAGCCGGGGAGGAGATCGATGGGGGTTTGGGGCGGGGGAACCCAGGGCAAGAAGGATGGAAAAGGCATGGAGAGAGGAGGGGACAGGGGAGGGGAGGACGGGAGGAGGACGGGAGAGAAGGAGGGGAGGGGAGGAGAAGAGATGAGGAGGGAGAGGGGGAGAGGGAAGGGGAGGGGAGGGGAGGAATGTAGAGAAGAGGAGTGTAGAAGAGGGGGGAGAGGAGGAGAGGGGGGAAGGGGAGGGGGGTGAAGAGGAGGGGAGGAGAGGGGGGGGCTGCTGTTCTAGGACTGGACTTTGTCCAGGGCAGTCCAATGCCCCCTCTTGTAGCCTCAGATGGTTCTTTAGGTGGGCGTTTTGTGAAAGGCTCTGCAGAACTGAATGAAACCAACTAGTATATAAACACGCATGCTGCATTCACATGTGTGACACGGGCCACTTCAAAGCATTCGCACTACAGGTAACAAGCAAACCTGGGAAAGGTTTTTCTTTTTTTTTGGAAGATGGAGGCGCCCTGCAAACTCAGCCCGTGAAGTGAAATGGTTTCACCCAGAGAGGGGATCAAATCAACTCTCTAATCAGAATCGGTGCCTTTTGCAAGATCAGCACTAAGAATTGGGCTAAGCAGCACAACCGAAAGAGGCAAAGGAATCTTTGTGGGGATTTCCTCCCAAGAAAACCGGAGCAGACCAACTCGGGAGCCGTACTTCTGAAGTACAAGAGGGTTAGCAGCCAACCTGGGCTTCCTCCTAAGCCAAGTACAGTCATATTCCCACTGCACCAAAATAATCAGATTATATACACATCCCAGATATAGACAGAGAGGTAGGAGGTGAGAAGTCGGAGAATCTGGAATAATTTAACGACGACTTTCTATCGCTACGTGAAGAGCTTAAAATGTCACTGTCGTGTTTTATTTTTATTTTTTTTTAAAAAACCCACTCATTAAAAAGTCATGTAGCTCCACGAGAGTCAATAAATCTTTGGGTAGGTAATGGGGCTGTCCACCCTTTTATAACCTTGCAGGGACAAATTTGTTCCGTTGCTCGAATTCAATACCTTAAAAGGCCGGTGATTATCGCCTCCTGTAATTAAAATCCACCCAGCCCTGCGACTAGAGCAGCCAGGAAGTCATAGGAACAGCGATTAGGCAGTGAATGGGAGTTGAGTGTTTTAACTGCTGCCCAATTAAAAGAGAAAGAAAGAAAGAAAGAAAGAAAGAAAGAAAGAAAGAAAGA
>NW_020769429.1:1121074-1149911 GCF_900518735.1 Pseudonaja textilis
CTCCCCTGGTCCTTCTCTTCCCTAGACTAGCCAGGCCCGGTTCCTGTAAATGTTTTTTGTATGTTTTAATCTACAGTCCCCTAATCCAGCAGTCACCAACCTGTAGGCTGCAGCCCACTGGTGGGCCGTGAGAAAATTTTGGTGGGCCGCAGAGAAATCTCATCCCCAGAGCACCCCCTAAAGCAATTAATCCAGGCTGCACAGAAACACAAGGATGCGCTGCCCACATGGCCCACGGAAATCCTACCCGCCCACTCACTCCTTACCCGGTAAACTTGCCTGCTAAATTTCTATTTTCCCTTTTTCCGACCATCATCTGTTCTGCTCTGCCGGGAGATTTAGATTAGCTAGGAAGCAGAAAATGGTTGGATTTCTTGCTTTCTAGCTAGTCTTTAGATCTTCGGCTCTGCTTTTAAGTACAGCCGAACTTCCCTTAGGACTGAAGTTTTGCTTGCAAGCAAATTCAGTGCAGACTCACAGCAAGCAAATTTGAGAGACTGAGCTAGCTGATGACAGATAAATAGATCATTGAATGATTCTGTGAGCAACTCAATCTGCCTGCCTGTTTTGCCTGATTTTGGATAAAAGTTGCTCTTTTTTTAAATAAAAAAATCAATATTTACATGCATGGTGTGTCATGAGCTAATTTTGTGAGTTTGCTTGCAAGCAAATTTTATGTGACAGACTGAGCTAGCCAATGGCAGAGAGATAGATTTCTGAATGAATCTGTGATTCTCAGAGTAACTCAATCTGCCTGCCTGCTTTGCCTGATTTTGGGTAAAAGTTGCTCTTTTTAAAAAATAAAAAAAATCAATATTTATATAAATATTTATAATATTTACATACATGCCATGCCCAGCCAGTCACATGACCACCAAGCCACACCCACAAATTAGGCCACACCCACAGAACCAGTTACTGGTCCCTGGGATCTAAAATTATGAGTTTGGTGGTCCCTGAGGCCCAAAAGGTTGGCGACCCCTGCCCTAATCATCCTGGTTGCTCTTCTCTGTATTTTTTCTAGAGTCTCAACATCTTTTTTGTAATGTCTTAAGCTCTTGAGGAAAGTTAGGCGCTGAAGGGCCAAACGAAGTGGGTGGGCTGCAAAATTCACATACAGGGACCAAACTTCTGCGTTATTTCTTGATTGAGGAACCCAGGAAGATCTGGCAGAACGGACTTCCTAAATGTCCCACCCCTGACAACATTTCATCTCCAGGGATTATTAGTTTGGCCCTTCTCAATTATGACCGCTTTCATCCTAGATTACTATATTTTTGAAGAGCACCTCAAAACAAGGCTCTCCCAAAAGACATTTGGGAGACAAATCACAAGGAAGGGTGGAACCTTGGATTGATTGTTTGTAAGTGCATTGTTTGATGTTTGCGTTTAATCTTTACTAAGATAAGGGGCATTCACATTGCAGCCCTGGTCAAAAGGGCCCAGCAGAGATTAGACTACCTGAGGCTTCTCAGGAAACAACAACTGAATGGAAAACTGCTGGTGACCTTCCACCGCTGCACCCGAGAGAGCATTTTAACATACTGCACCTCTGTAGGGTTTGCCAATTGCACAGTGGCAGATAGGACAGCGCTCCAGAGGGTCCTCTCCCCTCTTTGGAAGAGCTTTAGAGCTCCCGCTGCCTTAAGAAAGTTCAAAACATTCTCGGAGATCCATCTCATCCTGGGCACCCTTTTTTTGAACTATGACCATCTGGTAGATGGTACAGGACAATAAAAACAAGGACAAATAGGCTGAAAAACAGCTTCTATCCCAGGGCAGGAGCTCCTTTGAATTCTACTGTAATGTGCAAGATGAATGCAATATCAGAGGTTTTCAATTCAATTGTATAGAATGTGAAGGATGTGTGTTTGTGTTTTATTTTTATAGTTATACTGTACATTGAAGATGGCATTTAATTCCATTGTATGAGCTGCAATGACAATAAAGTAAACTAAACTAATTATATGATATTAATACTGTAGCCGTTCAAATTTTCTGGACATACAGCATGAAAGAAGTTGTAGAAATGGATGAACAGTCAATCAAACCAAATTCGTTTCAGCTTGTTGTGACACGAGGAGGGTGGCGAGAACCCTCAGCTGCCAACTGTCTGGCATACTATCCAAGTGGGCAGAGCATTGCAGGACTGGAAAGATGAGAATTGTGTTTGCCTTGTCCAGAAAAAATCCCAAACAGTAATAAAAAAACCCTAGCAGAAAACAAAAGTTCTGAAGCCAAGGGTGGGTTTGGGGACTGAACAATCTTAAAATCATTAAGACTGGAATTAGTGAATTTTTAAGGCACCACAAACCTTTTCGCCTATCTGCACAAAAGATTAAAGTACTTTCTATCAAACTCTAAACATTTGCTTGAGAGAGAGAGAAAAAAAACACAAACCAGTGGTTTCTATCTGGATTTCTGCAGTGATCGATTATGCTTTAAGATGTCCGAATGTGCTTTATATGGCTACAACAGAGGGGGAAATAAGCTGCTGAAAATGAATGTGAGTGAGTCGAAAATGGTCTACTCCTTGAATAAACACACTAACACACAAAGCTCCAAAACACATGTTTGTGCCATCAAAGAGGCGATGGGAAAAGTGGGATAGAGCCTGGACACCAGGAATTCCCTGGCATCTCTACAGGCAAGTGGGGAGACAGCAGAGGCTCAGCCCTGGGATCAAAGCTGGCTCTCCAGACTGTGCTGGACCATGATACCCATCATCCCAGGCTGGCTGGGGATGGTGGCCATTGTAGTGGGGCTGCACAGTCAAGCAGGGCAGAGGGAGATGTGGAAAGTAGCCCTTCCTGCCTCTGCCAGCTGTCATTCAGGCTACTTCTGGCCCAGAGCTGAATGTTCTTCTGGAATAGTGCCGAACCCTTGTCTAAAAGGAGCCAATTTAGGACCCTAACCCTAATGCTAAGTGGAAGTTCCTGCAATTGGATTTTACCATGTATTTTACAGTAGAACCTTCTACGAATGCCTCTGACTATGACCAAGTCAGGTTCCAACCAAAACATTCACAACATGTTTTAATTTGGTCACGAACACATACTCAGGTGGAAAGGAAACACGGCCCCTGACCCAGGAAATTCCTGAAGACAAAACATTAGAAGACAAAGAAATCGCCCAAGTTATGGAACGAATTATGGTTGTGACCAGAGGTTCTCTATACCAGGAAATCTAGATAAGGCAGGCTCAAACAGCGAGCCCCCTCCTAAGCATAACGGAGCTCTCTGATTCCATTGGTAACGTCTATTTTGCTCTCCAAATTTATGGTAAGCTAACCCTAACCTTAACCCTAAGGGTTGTCTAAAAAGAGCCCAACTGTCATGCCCCCGTTAGAATCTGACACTGAGGGAGAGGAGGAACAGCTGACAGGGAGTGGGAGTGTGGCTCTGGAGGTTGTAGAGGAAACTGGGGAAGGGCACAGGCCGGCTGGGCATTCAGAGGAAGACCCAGGCCCATCCCCTCTTCATCCTAGGGCACGTAGGGAGGAAATGATAAGGGAGAAACATGAATGGCGTGGTCTACAGGGGAGGAAACGGCCTTGATCCCCTTCGTGGGCTGCAGCTGTGAGGACTGTTTAAAAGGACAAACTGCACATGGGCCAGTGCTGGAAGCAAAGCGTGAAAATATTTCTAGTCTGTCAGTTCTTATCTGAGTTCTGGCCTCCTTCCCAGTGTGTACCTGTGGACGTCTTCAAGCCCTTATCCTGCCTGGTCTCATTAATTCTTCAGTGTGGTTTGTGTTGCTTTTTTCCTATTTATAATTTATATGTATTTTTGAGTTTGAAAGGAAGTTCTTCCTTTTCGCAACTGTTTGTGGGGGAGTTTTTTCTCCAGTCAATGATAACTGGACCTTTAAAGCCAAGTTGAAGGAATTAAAGGGACTTCACCTCTTTTTGTGACTTTGCTGCTTTTGTATCCCACCCTGGGTCATCACACCAACTGATATAGTACCAGCTGTCACACACCCTTCCCACAAAGCACCTGGGCAAAAGCGAAGGAAATATTGGCAGAGGGCAGTTAAGTGGCAGGTGTCTTCCACTGGATGGGGACATTTAACGGGGGACGGGGAGAGGAGACCCCAGTAATCCCTGTCTTCTGGGCTCCGTACAAATGAGGGTGGGGTCTTCTAAAGGTGCCATGCCTGAGGCAGGGAAGAAATCGCCAAGGGGGGCAGCACATTTTATGCTTGTGTTGGTTCAATGTCCAGTGGAGGCCTTTCTCTCAATCCTGAAAGAGCCTTGAGATGAAACGTTATGGTGAACCTTTTAGGCGCATACCCAAAATGCAAGGCGCCCCCCCGTGCATGCACCCCACCCCCACACATGCATGGCAGAGACCCGAAGACCAGCTGGCTGGCAGGAGGCACGCACACATGCATGGTGGAGCTGAGCAGGGGCAACAGCACGCATGCCCAGAGAGTGCTCTGTGTGCCACCTGTGGCTGGCCTGGAATAAGGGCCTGTGGTGCTCAGTCACAACTTTAATCCCATGACGCTACTGAGGCCTACACTGTACACCTTCTCAACAGTCAGTACAAGACAGTACAAGAACGCCATGGTAGAGCAGTACCTGAGGAGCTACATGAATTATCAGCCGTCTAATTGGGCAGACCTCCTGCCTTTTGTGGAGGTCACGTACAATAATGCTGTTCACAGTAGCACGGGACTAACCCCCTTCTAGGTTCTACACAGAAAATCCAATCAAGCCTGGGGGGTGGGGTTGCAACCCTAAGTCCTATACCTGCAATAAATTTGTTTTCTTTTTGTGTCGTACAGGTCACTTTCAAGAAGTGAGGGGAGCCGAATGTCAACTCATAAAATATTTCTATGGTCATTTTAGAATTGCCAACAGAAAGGGAGGTGGGAAAGGGGTTTGAAAGAGCAGTGCGGCAGCTTGGAAATTGAAAGCACATTCCATAAATAGATTTTCAAAGATAGTTTCTAGGTGACTGAAGTTTCTGCCCCACAAAAATCTAACTGGAGAACATGATTGATGACTCTTCGCTATGGATGTGTTTCATTGGAGAATATGAATTATGATACATGCAGGAGGTGGGGGAAAAACCGGGTCAAGGGTGACAGTAAATTACGTGTCTCAGAGTCGGCTACACCCAGGCAATGCCGGACATGTTAACTCAGAATAAATCCTTTTGAAGTTTTGGAAGTTTGGCTCAAGACTCATGATTTAAATGGGGGTAACTGCCAGGACCCTGACACCTGGCCTGAAATGAGTCTGAAGGAGGCCGAGCCTTTTCTCCTCTCTGATCACCTCAGCCGCAGCTCATTTCCACGTTCATTTCCACATACTCTACCCTAAGACAAAAAAAAAGGTCCCACAGAGTCCTTGGCCAGCCTATTCCCACCTGTGCAAGAATCCCAACCTCCACGTCAGAGACCTCCACCCTTTCACGCGATCCTGGACTCCGGATTTCCACCTGCCATTTCAGGCAACTCTCTGTGATGCTGTCAGGAAGCAAGTGAATACGAGGCCAGGCAATGCAACCATTACGGTTCACAGGCTAAACACTCAGATCTGGTCGCTGCAGGTTCCCACAGGAAACGTGGAGGCCTCGACTGTGAGGCTCTGCAGCACACCTTTACCTGCAAAGCAAGAGTACTTACTGGCTCAATGATTGCTGGCTCTCCCTTCTGCCCCTTTTCACCTCGAGGACCACCGATCTGCACCCAAGGAAGAGAAAGCAAGTCAGGAAAGTGGGATTTTTAAAAAAAAATGCAAGCAGGGACATAAAACCCAAAAATAAATGCAAGGCGCCAGTACTTTTACCCTTGCAGGCTGACTGATTTTTGATGCTTGGTGCTTGGTATTCAATTCGCAACAATCTTGGGACAGTTTGCTTAACGAGAGACTCACCTCACCAGCCTGAATTCATCCCACCCAAACCCTCGCGTCTTCTCTTACTGTGACCCAAAGGCGCTATATTCCACGTTAATGTTGGTACAAAGGCAGATGGCAACTGCAAACCCGAACTTGGAATTTGCTCTGTATTTTCAAAGAAAGTTTTTTAAAAATGCCACACCACAACTCCAAGTATTGGGGTTTCATCTTCCATTATCTGTTAGGCGGTCTATCCAGTTATATGCACAAATATAGATCTCCCCAGTCAAACATTATGTTTCAATGAGGTTAGAATAACAGATTTGGAAGGGACCCTGGAGGTCATCTAGTCCAACCCCCTGCTCAGGCAGGAAACCCTGTACCATTTCAGACAAATGACTGTCCAATCTCTTCTAACTTCTGCAGGCAAGTCGTTCCACTGGTTAATTGTCCTCACTATCAGGAAATTCCTCCTTAGTTCCACGTTGCTCCTCTCCTTGACCGGTTTCCATCCGTGGCTTCTTGTCCTGCCTTCTTGTGCTTTGGAGAATAGCTCGACCCCCAACTCTTCTTTGGGGCAGCCCCTGAGATATCAGAACACTGCTATCATGTCCCCCCTAGTCCTTCTTTTCATCAAACTAGACGTACCCAATCCCAGCAACCGTTCTTTTTATGTTTCAGCCTCCAGTCCCCTAGTCATCCTTGTTGCTCTTCTCTGCCCTCTTTCCAGAGTCTCAACCAATTAACAAAATTCACTGGTTGCTTCTTTGGAATCTGTAACAATTGCACAGAAATGGCAAGAATGCATGCAAATAGGCAGAAAGACGTCGTGGTTAGCCTCCGATCCTGGGAGTTTCACTTGGGGATTCATTGAAACCGTCCGTTTGACTTGGAGCACCTACATTTTTGCAGGCAATGGCCAGAATTCTTAGCATAAGATCCCATCATCTCTGGCCCAGCTGTGATATGGACTACATCTGCCCAGACAGAGTCCTTCCTCACCCCTTCATAAATGGTATCCTGGTTAGCAGGCATTCCGGGTCCAATGTCAGGGGAGTCAGTCCTGTCGAAGTAGCCATCATAATATGCTTCTCCATACTCCGTGACGGAGAAATCTCTGTCGGGGTCTTCTCCACCTTCAGTTACTCTGCCTGTGTCCTGAGATAATAATAATAATAATAATAATAATAATAATAATAATAATAATAATAATAATAATAATAATAATAATAATTTATCAGACTTGATTACCCTGATTCTATAAAGAAACACCCTACTTGGAATAGCTTATATCCTCCGACGCTACCTGAACAGTTCCTAGGTCCTTGGTTAGGACTCGAGCTGTTGAGCTACCAACCAACCCCAAAGGCTGTGAATCTTACTAAAGATTAAATAATAACAATAACAATAACAACAACAATAATAATAACAGCAGCAAGAACAAAATACGAAAATCTACAAACAGAAATAGAACGACTATGGCAAAGGCACGCAAGGGTAGTACCAATAGTCAAAGGTGCCTGGGGTTCAATCCCAAAACAAACTGGCATTGGCATTGACAAATTTGCCACCAGTCAATTGCAGAACCTGGCTTTACTTAAGCAGCTTAAGTGGTGGGATTCAGCTGGTTTGTATTGGTTCATGAGAACTGGCTGTTCATTTTCTGAGCAGTTCGGCGAACTGGCTGTTGGAAGAACTCTCCTTCCAACAGCCTGTTGTTTTTCTCACTTTACGGCAGGGGTGTCAAACTGGATTTCTTCACGGGCCGGATCAGCACTGCAGTGCTCCTCTGCTGGCCAGCAGGCGTGGTGGGCCAGATGCCTCCTGCAGCACCCTGCTGGCCAAAATGGGACACGGGGGGTCCTGGATGCGATCCTCCGTGAAATCGGGTTTGACACCTCTGTCCTACAGCAATCTGTCTGCCAAGTGCAGCCTTCCCCACAGGTGCCTGAACAACGTATCTCCGGCCTCCCACCGAAGTCCGCCAGGCTGAGTCCACGAACGGCAAGGAACTGTCCTGTGACTTCCTTTGGTTGGGGCCCTGCACATTGGCAAGCATACCTAATTGTGGCTTATTCTAGAAACCACCGTAAGCGCATTTTTAATTTGTGAGTGAACTACAAGCTGGAATTTAAGTTGCTTTTTTTTTTTTTTTTCATCCCACCCGCATCCACTGTACGTATTTGGCTTGAGAAAGCCAAGATTCGCACATTGGGTGACATCCTAATGGGGTCAGGTTGGGCTTTGTTTCACAGCCTGTTTCTCATGTTGCAGGTAACATCAAATGTTATCCCTGCTCTGCTAAGACGATTGAAGCTTTCCCTGTTAGGTGTGGGTTGCAAACCATCCTTCATGGCTAAGTATGTTATGGGAACACGACCATTCAACCCACCAAGATTCATCTGGGAAAGAATCCCAGCCAAGCTCAAAAGCCGACCATTTGCTTACGATGTTCCATGACATTTGGCAGGTTTTCTTTTGAGTCAACCTAGGCAGCTGGGAACCCCGTGGACAAGCCTTAACAGCACCAAAAGGAGTTTGTCACTGCCCTTTTCCTAGGACTGAGTCAGGCGGGCTGTGGTCAATCCCTCTCTGTGCCTGGAGGAAGGCATCATTTTACCTGCTAGACCAGGGATGGGAAACTCAAGGCCCATGGGCCCATGGATCCAGCCCATGGGGTGCTTAGAACTGGCCCACGGGGCTGCCATGGAAACACCCAAGAACCGGCTGACGGTGCCTCTGCCAGTGAAAATGGAGCTCAGGGGTGGGGCACATACTAGCAAAACAAAGTAAAAATAAAATAAAAGGAGAAATGTTTCCCCTTGTGCATTTGAGCAAACAAGAAGGGGCAGGAAAGGAGAAAGGGAAAGAGGAAAGGGAAAGAAAAAGAAGGGAAGATGGGAAAGAAGAAGGAGGGAGGGAGGAAGGAAGGAAGAAGATTATAATGAGAATGAGGGCGGGTCTGAGGGAAGCCCTGCCTTAGCACTTGGACACCACAAGTGACCCTGGTACGCCTGAGGTCAAGCTGGCCACACCCCCCCTGCCCCCCCCCCCCCCCCCCCAAGGTCAAACACAATCCTGATGCAGCTCTCAATGGAACTGAGTTTGAGACCCCTGTGCTAGACCCACGCGATAGTTGCTCTAAGTCCTTAGTCTGGCTTTATAACTGCTCCACGTATTTGTTTCATCCGCGTCGCGCGTGATGCAAATCCCTCCTGTGGAAGAAGCAAAGCCGCTTACCTCTGTTTCGTTGTAGGTGAGGACCGTGCTGGTGGGCACTTCCGCCTCAGTGCCACCTTCTGGGAGCTTATCGAGATTGTCGAGGTCTTCGTAGTTGAGATCTTCATAGGGGAGGGGCGTGTAGTACTCTTCTGTCATGGTCCCATAGTCGTATTCATCTATCAGCAGTTCATCCTCTACCTTGGGGATCTCCTCCTGGACCTTCTCCACCACCACTGGCGGGGTAGGTGGAGGGGTGGGGCTCTGTTTGAAAGAGGAGACAAGATGGGCTGTCACAAACTCTACCCGGGGTAGCCTGGAAGCCCAGACAGGTGGGACTGCCCTCCTGTTGTGGCCGGTTGGCTTCCAGCCCCTCCAGCAGCCGAATCAGAGGAGGAGGAGGAGGAGGAGGAGGAGGAGGAGGAGGAGGAGGCGGCATGGGAGTCAGGGTCAGCATCAGGACAACGAGGGAGAAGAAGGAATGGGTCTGGCAGAGAGAGAGAGACAGACAGGCAGACAGGCAGAGGCAGAGCCTGGGCCACCCTCCGATGGAGAGTCAACAGCCTCCAAGTCTGGAGGTGGCTGAAGAGGAAGAGGAGGGACATCTGGGTCCAGTGCCTGATGCGTGGATGCGCAGAAAGCAGAGGAGAGGAGAGCAGTGGAAATCTATGGGCCGGTCCTTGGGCCGGTCCTTGGGACGGAAGAGCCACTGCTGCTAGTCCAGCTCTGGGGATAAAAGGCAGGGGGCGGAGATGAATAAATGTGGCACACAACTATTCATCTTCCGGCTGGATGGACTTGTTAGCCTGCAAGAGAAACCTTTTGCTGGGGCTGCTGGCGCTCCTAATAAAGGAATCTTTTGAGTTCAGGTCAGAGGGTTTGTCGCGTTTGGGGAGCTGGGTCAGAACACATCCATACAGCATTCTGTGTTGCACAAACCAAACACTCACCTAGACACAAAGACACACCTGGCTGGAGCTATCCTGTTTTCTTCAACAGCCCCCACCGAGTGACTCAGTGGAGTAGAGCAGTCCAGGAAGGGAGATGTCCACCTTCAGATGTTAAGAGTCACTACTGTAACCTCATAGTAACAGTAGTACTAGCGTTCCTGACTGGATTCCCTAGTCTGGTCTACCTTGAAGCCTGCAAGTCTCGACATGCCTTCCGCTTCCCTCCCAAGGAAGGCCCTCATCCAGAATGGTTTTCAGATTAGGGGTCAGCCCTGGACTCCGATTTCTTTTATCTGACTACTGTTTTGGTCACAGTAGTTTCTCCTGTTTCTCAAAGTTATTCCTTCTGCTCATTACAGCAACATTTACAGACCTCTGGAAAAAAATTAATCTGGTAACTTTGGATCTTCCTCCTTCTTTCGTGGCTTCCTCCTTAACTCAAACCATCCCTCCTAGAAGATGCAAGATTAGACTCAGAGGACAAGGATGCTCTGACCTAGACCTTCCCAAGATCATGAAGCAGACTTCTCATCCAGATAAAACGCCTTTTATTTAGGTGAAAGGGAATTCCTCCCCGGCAAAGTCCCAGCAAACATGAGATTTCACAACTACAGACCTTTATCAGGCTTGGAGAGTTGCCAGGCCGATATCTTTCAAACGCCGTGCTGTAGTAGCAATTACTTGGCAAGGAGTCAGGAACAAAACTTCACCCTCATGAACTGAACTAATTGTTTCCTGCAAACACCCTCCCCCTTTGCTCCTCTTTATTCCCTATGGGAGGGGCCATTCACCATCTACCTGTGCCTTTACTCCCGAGTCGACCCTTGTTCCTTAACTGTTCCCTTCTCCTGGCAGCTCTGCGCATGCGCACACTGGGAACAGGCTCCAGCTGCTCTTCTGCCCCCCTGATCTCCGACTCCAAAGGCAGCTGATAACTGTCGGACGGCCCCGGCCCCGTCTCTGCCTCTGATGCAGAGCCCCCGTCAGAGCCTTCCCCGGACTCCAGGAGTGGCCCATGCTCCACCCCAACCTCCTCACTGCCAGCCACAAAGGCTTGCCACTTGAGCTGACATCTATCTATGCTGTGAGGCCAATGGCAACAGTGGAGGAAGAGCAACATGTTAATCTGCAGAAGCCAAAAATTAAGGAGTCTGCAGCACCTTTTCCAATGAACACGTATTATTAAAAGCCAAAGGCTTTTGTGAGCTGCAGCTCCCTTCGTCCAAAGCAATATCAAATATGGTTTCTTCTTTTCCAAGACATCGACACGGCCCAGAGCAAGGGCTACCCATGGTATCTTCAGCTACTTTAGAAGACAGACTTTAAAACTGAGTTATTTGACAGCCACCCTCCCTAGGTTTGTAGGATAAAATCCACGCGCATAAGGAAAATGGAAATTAATAGAGATGATCCACTTGCCAACCCAATTGGAGGCTGTTTCTGGACAGGTTCAAAGCACCTTGGCTTGGTCCATGGAAGGAGGCCCTGGCCTGCCTCGTCTTCCCATCCAGCCCTCTGAGACAAGCAAATTCAGGAAACAGGAGCACTGTGGACTTTGCCAAAGATCTTGATGGATGGAATGGAATCCAGAAAGCCTGGTGAACCATTTGCAGCTCAACTTACACCTAGCTGAATTAAGTCAGGATTACTTTGAGTCTCTTTCTCAGGCTTTCTTAGGGAATCTTTTCCTGTTTCCTCCTCCAGGTTCCTGGAATCTGTTAGAGGCCCCATCGCAACTTCCCTCCCACCAGACCCACAGAGACCCACCGGTCCACCAGCCCCCTCCCTCTCACTGTCCTTTACCTTGGTGGTGTCAATCACTTCTCTGGCTACTTCATCAGTTTCCACAGGTTGGGCGGTGGTTGGAGTCGCTTTGCCTGTCTCGTCCAGATCCTCATAGTAGGGGTATTCGTAATAGTAAGTTTCTCCTTCAACTTCCAAGTTCTCGTTCCCATCTGGATACTGTGAAGCAAGGAAAGTGAAGGAAATGGCGACATGCATCATTACAGGAAACCCTTAAAACTGTGGAATTCACTCCCAGGACCCAGAGAAGGAAGGCCCACTGGCTTGGCAGCTGTTAAAGGGGGAACTAGCTACACCCACAGCGGACAGGCCTAGCAAGTACTTCTAGTCTGAGGCCAACTCCAACAATAAGCCTATTTCAGATTAACAGGGTTGGAAGGGACCTTGTAGGCCATCTAGTCCAACCTCCCACCCAAGCAGGAGACTCTACACCGTTTCTGACAGATGGGAGTCCAATCTCTTCTTGAAAGCCTCCAGGGATGGAGCTCCCACAACTTCTGTTCCATGGGTTGATGGTTCTCACTGTCAGAAAATTCCTCCTTATTTTCAGGTTGAATCTCTCTCCTTGTTCAGTTTCCATCCATGATTCCTGGTCTGGCCTTCAGGTGCTTTAGAAAATAGCTTGACCCCCTTCCTCTTCTCTGTGGCAGCCCCTCAAATATTGGAAGATGCTCTCTTGTCTCCCGTGGTCCTTCTCTTAAATGCAACTTCTCAAAAATGTAACTTATACGTTATCATAGCTATCCATGGAATCCCTGTGAATCCAACGTCATCATTGCTCACAAAAGCTGCCCGCCTTCTCTGTGTAAGATGCACCCTTCTGGGGTTTTCTCCTCCCAAACAATCTCCAAGGCCCGTCTCTGCACCACAGAGACAATCTCCACAGGCCCGTCTCTGCACTCTTTGGTTTTGAATGCAGAAGAAAACGACAATCCAATTTCTCTTTTCTTTTGCGGCATGTGGGCAAAAAGGCTCACTCAGTTGGTAGACTCTGGAGCTAGGAGGGCTCTGGTTTCATTTTCTGAAGTCCAAGGGAAAGTTACACAAGGTTCAGGGCATAAAGACAGCAGCAGAGATGATGATCATCATGGCTGTTGCTTGTTAGAAAATGAGAAACTTCTGGGGGCGGGACAGGGTCGCTCAAAATTGCCACTGAACGTAAATTCACCAAAGCAATTTGGCGAATTACTTGGTGAGTAAGATGAGCTGTCTTGCTTTACTAGAGTCATTCCCACCCTTGCTTAAAGATACACACTTGAAATGAACACTGCAGGTTAGGGCTAGGGTTAAGGTTAGGGTTAAAGCAGGGGTGGGGATTCAGCCAGGATTCAGGCTGGTTTGCACGAACCAGATATTAAATTTACATCTGGTTCGCTGAACCGGTAGTTGAACCAACTGGCTGGCCCGCCTGCTCCACTCCACCTCACGCGGCCCGTTTTGGATGTAGTTAAGTGCAGGGTCTGCATGGAGGGTCTGGGAGGATGAAAAACGGCTCTCCCGGAAGTTCTGGAAGTTCTGGAAACAGGCCCATTTCTGGTTTCCGGAAATGGGCCTGTTTCCAGAAATGGGCCTGTTTCCGGATTCCAGAGGGCCTCCGGAGCCCGGAGGAGGCCGTTTTTGCCCTCCCAGAGGCCTGAGGAAAGCCTCCAGACTCTGGGGAAGACGAAAACTGGCCCTCCCAGAAGTTCCGGTAGGCCACGCCCACCATGGCCACACCCACCCAGCAACTGGGCAGAGAACCGGTTGTTGAGATTTTTGAATCCCACTCCGGGTTAAATCTAGGGTTAGGGTTACAGCCAGGATTAGGGTTTAGGGATTAGGGATTAGGGTTAGGGTTACAGCCAGGATCCCTGTGTAGGCTTTCTAAGGGAGCACGCAGCTTCTCCACGGAAGTCCCGAGAGATGCTGGATCAGCTTGCATGAGTCTGCTTATCTGTCACACATGGACACTAACCAGCCCAGGCCTCTCCTGTATAGATCAAGATGACTAAGAGGGCCAAATAAGCCGCTGCTTCCGCTGGGAAAAAGCCTTCCATCCACTCCCGTATCCGTGAATGTCTCACTACTCCAGGTCTTCTGTTGTTTTTTTGTAGACGGGTGTGAGGTTGGGTAGGACAACATTTTGCACGGTGGTTGTTGTTTTCTACTTATTTCTGAACTGTATTCATGGGTCATAATTATCATTGGTATTCTTTAAAAAAATATTTTTTAAAAAAAATCTCTTTATGGGACACAATCCGTGTTTATTTAAACAGGGTTGTGTTAAACACCACAACTGAGACTGGCTCTTTTTTGTCTCCCTTTCTATAACACTCTGTCTACATGCGTGTGTGTGTGTGTGTGTGTGTGTGTGTGTGTGTTTGTTTCTCCACCAGATACACACCAGGGTCCTCTCTGCAGACCTCTGCCTTGTGCCTGCTGCCTTCCCTTTTTTTTAATTATAAAAAGTTTTTTTTTATTTTAACAACAAACATAGACAAATACAAACATAAAACAACAAAATAAAACCATCTTTCAATTGTACAGTCTGTCGGTTGGTACATAATTCTTGTGTATAATATATATATATAGTCTTTTCCCCTTGAATTTAAACTTACTTTCATATTACCTTAATCAACTTTCCATGTCATATTGTATTATTATTACTACACCATCATTAAATTTTAGTTTCAAATCCACATTATCCTTTAGAGCAAATCTCGATTCTTACCAATTTTAATATATATTAAGAGTCATTCTATAAGAATCAATTATAACGTATCATTACTGTTAAATTATACTTCAATTTTCCACGTTTCCATCTAACTATTGGTAAAATAAATCCCACATCTTGAAATATTCTTTTTCTTCCTGCTCTGTAATTGCTAATGTTAATCTACTCATTTCTGCACATTCCGTTAGTTTCTTAATCCCCTCTTCCTCTATCAGAATTTTCCAATTTTGCCAGCGCCCTTCCTAACTCTGCCCTGCCCAGCTCAGCCCTTGCCTGTGGGTGGCAGGGAGAGATGAGGTCTGGCCGCCGCTCAGGCCCCCAGCCCCTTCCCCACTCACGTATTCGTCAGGGTTTGGGTCCTGAGAGTGAGGCACATCTGGCACAGCTGTGTCACAATCGGGGCTGTAGTGTTCACAGTAATCGTAGGCGGCTTGATGGTCCGAGACGATGAGCAGCTGCTGGATGTCGCCCTGTGGCGGGAAGAGACAGACCACAATGACAGGAGCCCCACCTGATCTCACGGAGGCAGCCCCTCCCTTAAAAGAGGAACCCACCCCACCGTTTTCCTGAATGTTTTCAATGGGAAGAGACCAAAATTCCCGCAATTCAGGAAATGTCGAGGGAGCACCCACAAAAATCCCGCCATGCTGTGTGATCTCTGCTGTCTGTTCCAGTTCTCTGTGTCTATGAGCCTCGGTGGTGCAGAACTGGTTAGAGCGCAGTACTGCAGGCTCCTTCTGCTGCCTGTTGGCTGCCTGCAATTTGGGCAGTTCAAATCCCACCAGGCTCAAGGTTGACTCAGCCTCCCGTCCTTCCGAGGTGGGTAAAATGAGGGTAAGAGGCCGACTCTGTAAACTGCTTAGAGACGGACTGTAAAAGCGCTGTGAGGTGGAATATAAATCAAAGTGCTATTGCTATCTATCTCACAGAAGTCTGTCTGTCTGTCTGTCTGTCTGTCTATCATCTATCTATCTATCTATCTATCTATCTATCTATCTATCTATCAAATCTATCAAAATCTATCTATCTACCTACCTACCTATCTATCAGCCACGGTGACACAATGGTGAGCATGCAGTATTGCAGGCTAACTCTGCCCATTGCCAGTAGCTCGATCCTGACTGTCTCCAGGCTGACTCAGCCTCCCATCCTTCCGAAGTGGGTAAAATGAGGACCCAGATTGTTGGGGGCAAGAGGCTGACTCTGTAAACCGCTTAGAAAGAGGTGTAAAAGCACTGTGAAGCGGTATATAAGTCCAAGTGCTATTGCTATGTAAAACTGGACCCCTAAATGACCCCTGGCATTTCTCTACACTTCACACACACACACGTGCACACCCCTGCCCTTCTTTTCAATTGCCACCTTACTTTAGAAATTGTTAATTTTTAACAAACAAAAACAATGGAAATAGAGACTGACATTTATAGTGAGTTGCAAAATATGACGTAAGTTTGGTCTTATGCCCACAGAAGATCTAAACTATATATGTATCAAATGGAAATCATATGAATCACTAGAAGAAAAAGTAAAGGGTCTAGAAGCAAACTCTAACTATTCTAAAACTCAGTGAACAAAGTGACAATTCCCAACCTGAACAAGAAGATTACACCAAAATTAAACACAATGGGGAGCAAGCAGCTTCTTTTAAAAAAAATGACCCCATATATGAACAAAAGGAAGAAAACCAATATTGAACACAAGAGGGAATAAACAGCTTCTTTCTAAAAATGACTCTTTATATGACTCTAAAGAGGAAAACCGATGGAAACATGTCACTTTTTTAGAAGAAATTAGCCACCAAGAGCAAAGCCCCTACTGTATTCCCTTAGCCCCTTTCAGTGAAGCCCCTCTGGAACTGAACAATCGTTTTCATAGCTTCACCCTGGAAGAAAATATACAGGCACTCACAAAAGAGCATCCATCCATAGTCTCTTAAAAAGAAGTATGACCCAGCATTCCTGTGACAGGAAGAAAAGTATTCCAGACTTCCCTAAAGGAAAAAAGGTGAATATTGGTGATAGGATTATTTTGATAGATTACTTTGGGGAAGAGAAACTATAGTCTGCAAACCAGGCAGTCAATCCAGGGAGGTATGTTGTCATCTCCCTGGAGCAAAAATTAAAAATGTAACTGAGAACGTTACTAAAATAATCAACCCCACAGATTATCACCCCTTTCTTTCCCTACATCTGGGGACCAATGACACAACAATGAATCTCAAAACAAGTTTTAGAGATTGTGAATAGCCAGGGAAGAAAGTTAAAGAATTAGGAGCACAGATAGTGTTTTCATCTATACTTCCAACAAAAGGACAACATCCAATGAGGATTTGAGAAACTAACCACAGGCTTAAAAATTGATGTCATCAACAGAACTTCAGCATCCTAGACCATGGTCTGCATAGCCTACACAAAGGGCTACTAGCAAGGGATGCACCTCACAAGAACTGGAACGAATATATGCAGAAAAAGACTAGCTTATCTTATCAAAAGGGCTTTAAACAAAAATTGGGAGGGGGCAATCTTCAAGACCTTTATAACCTAATCCAGTCATGGCTAACCCTTTTGGGCTCCTGTGCCAAAAATTGCACATGCCAGCACCCAGATGGCAATGCATGCAGCCCCCCCCCCCCCCCCCCCCCCCTCGTGCATGCGTGCACAATTCCCCCCCACCGCCGCCCCCTTACCTTCACTGTGCCTCCCAGCTGATTTTTGGCCTGTTTAAGGCCTTTTTCAGCCTGCCAGAGGCTTGAGGGAAGCCTCTGCAGGCTTTGCAGGCCGAAAAATGGGCCCATTTTGTCACTTCCTGTTTTTCTGAAAATACCAGAAGTGATAAAACAGGGCTAGTTTTTCCAGAAATACAGGAAGTGACAAAATGGACCTATTTTTTGGCCTACAAAGCCTGCAGAGGCTTCCCTCAAGCCTCTGGCAGGCCAAAAAAGGCCCGAAAATCAGCTGGGAAGCACACACATGCACAGTGAGGTAAGTTTGCCTGGAGCCCACATACCCGCACAAATGGCTCTGCTTGCCACCTGTGGCATGTGTGCCATAGATTCGCCATCATGGACCTAATCCCAAGCAAAAATCACTAGATAACCAATCATATAAAGAGGTAGGGAGTAAGGAGGAGGAGGAAGAGGAGGAGGAGGAGGAGGAGGAGGAGAAAAGGAAAAACACAGTGAAGTAGAGAGTGATAGAAAGGATGGAAATCCCAAATAAAAGGAGAAGATATAAGAAACATATCCAGGAACCATAAAGGACTCAAATACTCAAAGTTTAGGGAACAGGGTGAAAAAGAACAACTAAGATGATTAAAGGGCTGGAGACTAAAACATATGAAGAACGGCTGCAGGATTTGAGTTTGGTTAGTCTAGAGAAAAGGTCTAGGGGAGACATGATGTGATGACCCAGGGTGGGATACAAAATAAACACAGTCACAAAAACAAGTGAAGCCCCTTTTATTCCTTCACTTTGCTTCAAAGCTCCAAATATCCTTGACTGGAAACAAAAAACTCCCCCACAAGCAGTTATGAAAAGGAGGAAATGCCGTTTAAACTAAAAATGCCTAGAAATTATAAAGAGTAAAAGCAACACAAACCACACTGAAGCAATTAAGTGAACCAGGCAAGATAAGGGCTTGAAGATGTCCACAGATATTGGAACACACACTGGGAAGGACAGCAAACTCAGAGAGGAACGACAGACTAGAGATATTTCCATGCTTTGTTTCCAGCACTCGCCTGTATGCATGTCCGTTCTCTTATCCAGTTGTCACAGCTGCAGCCCATGAAGAGGATCAAGGCCCTTTCCTCCCCCGTAGACCATGCCATTCACGTCTCTCCCTTATCCTCTCCTCCCTGCATGCCTTAGGATGGAGAGGGGATGGGCCTGGATCTTCCTCTGACTGCCCAGCCGGCTTCTGCCCTTCCCCAGCCTCCTCTACAACTTCCAGAGCCACACTTCTACTCCCTGTTGACTGTTCCTCCTCTCCCTCGGAGTCAGGCTCCAACGGGGGCATGACACGATAGCAGTATTTCGGTATTTGAGGGGCTGCCACAAAGAGGGGGGCTCAACTTATTTTCCAAAGCACCGGAAGGAAAGACAAGAAGCAAAGGATAGAAACTAATCAAGGAAAGAGGCAATCTGGGATTAAGGAGAAACTTCCTAACAGTGAGGACAATTAACGGAACGGTTTTCATCCAGAAATCGTGGCTGCGCCATCACAGAAAGATTTTAAGAAGAGACTGGGGAGTCACTTGTCTGAAATGGTATGGGGTCTCACTGCAGTTATTAAGTTAGTAACATGGTTGTTAAGTAAATCTGGCTTCCCCATTGACTTTGCATGTCAGAAGGTCAGAAAAAGAAGATCACCTGACTCTGGGACACTGAAACGGTCAAAAATATGAGTCAGCTACCAAGCATCTGAATTTTGATCATGTGATTATGGGGATGCTGCAATGGTCATAAAGTGTGAAAACTATCATAAGTCACTTTTTTCAATGCCACTATAACTTTGAACGATTACTAAACAGTTGTAAGTTGAGGACTATCTGTATTGTTTTGTTGCTCTGCACGTACATGGAGAGCTTCTGCACTGGAGACAAATTCCTTGCGTGTCTACTCTATTCTATTCATTTATAAAAGGATATGGAGACTCTAGAAAGAGGGCGGAGAAGAGCAACCAGGATGATTAGGAGATTGGAGACTAAAACCTACGATGAACAGTTGCAGGAACTGGAAATGGCTAGTTTAGGGAAGAGGAGGACCAGGGGAGACAGGAGAGCAGTGCTCCAATATTTGAGGGGCTGCCACAGAGAGGAGGAGGGGGGGTCTAGCTATTTTCCAAGGCCCCCAAAGGCCAGACAAGGAACAATGGATGGAAACTGAACAAGGAGAGATTCAACCTGGAAAGAAGGAGATATTCTCTGACAATGAAAGCAATCAACCCACGGAACAGAAGTTGCCTTCAGAAGTTGTGAGAGCTTCATCATCCCTGGAGGCTTTCAAGAAGAGACTGGACTCCCATCTGCCAGAAATGGTGTAGGGCCTCCTGCTTGGGCAGGGGGTTGGACTAGATGACCTACAATGTCCCTTCCAACTCTGTTAACCTGTTTAAATCTATTAAATCTTCATGATTTTCTGTTCTTGCAAACTCTCCCCATGTCCACCGCGTCTGCTTTGTCTGTTGTTCTCTAAAGCTTCTGCCTCTGTCTGTTTCAGGATCTTCGCTCCAAATATCCCTAACTTCCCTTCCTCTCGGCTCGTTCACTCTTCTTTCCTGCCTTGTGACTTCATCCTTTTCCTCGTGCCTGTGTGACCGAGCTGGAGATCCAGATCCCCCCCCCGCCCCCCCCCCCCCCCCCCCCCCTTGGCAAGGAAAAAAAAACTGGCCGCCCCCCCCCGGGCAGGGGGGTTTGGGGGCTGGAAGGGGGGGGGGGGGGAAGCTCTGCCAGCTGATGTTGTTTGCATTGTAAGTTGGAATTTGTTTTTGGCGGCCTCATGCCGTTATTATTTGGACTGTTGCTCTAATTGTTGGTTTTAACTTGTGCGCTGCTTGGAGTCGCTGCTGTGAGATAGGCGGCCCGATCAATTGTGCAAACAAACAAAGCAAAATCCCCAGGATGGATTTCTTTTGTGTACAGTATTTACTACCAAGATCCTAATAAAAGCTTCTTTAGGGAGGTCATAATGCAGGGGAAATTGACTGAGAGACTGTCCTAGTTGTCTTATATCATCACCCGTTACAATCACTTCCAAAGCCAAGATGTTGGCCAAACTTCTCCCCTTGCAACGGTTAGTTCAACTCATCATAAGGCCATTAACTAACACACACACTCTCTCTCTTTCTTTCTCTCCCTCTCCCTCTCCCTCTCCCTCTCCCTCTTTCTTTCTTTCTTTCTTTCTTTCTTTCTTTCTTTCTTTCTTTCTTTCCTTCCTTCCTTCCTTCCTTCCTTCCTTCCTTCTTTCTTTCTTTCTTTCTTCTTTCTTTCTCCAGGCATTCAGAGAGGAAGAGACAATCCTTTGTACATTTGAAGGGGTGTTTCTTGATGAACCAACTAATATTAGAAGTTTGTTCTCATTACGACATCCTGCCCTATACAGGCAAACGGGCTTTTGCCCACATGCCAAAATAAGTAATTTCTCTCCCTTTACGTGTATGCCAAATATTTCAAAACAAAACAAAAGCAGTTGCCTGATTTCCCCACAAGTTGACTGAACTGTGATTAGAAAATTAGAGAACGCACAACAGCGTCCCCTGGGAAGCACCGTTTCCTGGGTCAGGGCTGGAGACTAGGAGTAGCTTGGCAAGAAAGTTGAGGAGTCAGGAGTACAAGTGCTCTTTTCATCTGTACTTCCCCCCCCCAAAAAAAGGTCAATATCCAATGAGCGAACAAAGCATTTTAGAAACGAACTAAGGGTTCAGAAATAAGGGTTGGTAATGACGTCACGAGAACTTCACATTCCCAGACCACAATCTACCCTACCTCCAGGGGTGGGATTCAAATTTTTTAACAACCGGTTCTGTGGCATGACTAGGTGGGCGTGGCTAGTGGGCATGGCCGTGTGACTGGATGGGCGTGGCCTTTTTGCAGCGCCTCATTCCCCCCCCCCCCCCCGTATTCTGTTTTTGGGCCTTTTGGGCCTCAGGGAAGCCTCCTGGGGAGACGTTATTGCTCCCACGAAGCTTTCCTGAGGCCCAGGAAGGCAAAAAACGGAGTGTGGGGGCACGCAGCAAACAGCCCCCCCAGGTGCCCCTTTTGCCTCAGTGAAGGCTCCTGGGTGAAGCAATAAGACAGCGAGAGGTTTAGCAATAAAAATAAAATAAAATGGCAATTAGGAAAAGAATGAGGGAATATGTAAATATGTAAATGACTGGCTTAGACTTCCGGTTAGAGCTTCTTCGGCGACAGACCAAAACCTCATCTCTCCGAGGCTTCGATCCGTGCTCGCTGCTGGAGCGCCCCAAGCCGGCTGGTTTCAGGGCTAAGCCACCCCGTAGAGGTGGTGAAGAGGGGGAAGACCGCCAGCAGGGTTGAGGAGAGCCGCATCTCTCCTCCCCAGCTGGCCATTACTCCCTTTCCTGAAGGCGATTGTAGCGGTGGTCAGAAATGGCCACCACAAAGAACAACTCGACCGGAAAAGAATGTGCAGGAGAGAAAGTTTTGGTTGACCGGGTCAAACAGCAAAAGCAACAAATAAGGTACCCTGGAATTTAAACTTAACAACATTGTTCCCAAAAAAGATTTTGAAGCTGTGAAGGAGAGAGAGAAGGGAAAGGATTAGGGGTTTTTTCTTCCCTTCCTTATACTGACAGCTAAGAGACTTAAGCAAGAAACTGAAAAAAAAAATCCACTTTGACATTAATAGGCATCTAAGCTGAAAATAAAAGTCAAAGGGATAATAAAGATTTCTGGACATTTAAAAGTTTTTAAAAGCTGGAATTGATGAAGATATTGGAAAACTACTGGGCCTACAACAGAGCCTTGGGTACCCCACTGTATACTTCCCTCCTTGTAGATGCAGTTCCTTTAAGGACTATATGTTCAGTGCGGTTGGTCAGCCAGTTATGAATCTACCTGGTGGTGAGGTCCTTTTCCTAGTCCCACCTGCGATGCAAAGAATTCCCAACCAAGTCTTAGGATCTCAGCAGAGTGGTTGGAAACAAGGGTGGCTGCAGATGATTAGAAAGATGATGATGCCATGAAGAACAAGACTCAGAGGTCTCCAAACTTGGCAACTTTAAGACTTGTGGACTTCAACTCCCAGAATTCCTCCTCCAGTCATGTTAGCTCGGGAATTCTGGGAATTGAAGTCCACAAGTCTTAAAGTTGCCAAGTTTGGAGACCTCTGAACAAGATATTCTCTCTCTTCCCTCCAGTCTTCTCACTTGAGCTCCTCCCTCACTGTCAACCTGTACATTCACACACACACACACACAGCTGCCTCATGGCTAAAGAAGTACATCACGTCCCACTGACATTCTCTTCTCCTAGGAAGGAATTTTGAAAGCAAATCTCTTGGTCAAACTAAATGAGAATTGGAAATACAGGAGCATTTCTCTGCCTGGTCTTCAATGTAATGTGAGCTGACTGCCTTTTTTTTTTTAGTTCCTCTAAATACAGGGGGACAGAATAAAATTAAAGGGGTGAATTCAGGGACATGTTTCTGTTGAGTTAAACTTGCTTCCCACAATCCTCATTACTACAAGAAAGCTTATGTTGATCTTCATCAGAACTGGTAACTTCCCTTGGTGTCACTGGCCTGAGGAAGCAGCCATGAGTGGCTGCTTAAGTGGATGAGATGGAAAGGAAGAAAGGAGGAGTGGCAGCCGCCTTTCTTTTCTAAAAATAGCTCACTCATCAACCCTGCCAGATAACCAGGACTTAACGGGATGACCCACATTTAGTTCCTCAGCTTTGAGTGTTGATTTTCTCTAAAGGAGAGAGACAATCAGTTGGGGACATTCTCCAGATGCTGGTTCTTTACCTATTGACAGAATGCTGGAAGGGACCAACCATTAATACTTTGTGCTGCTAAATTTCATGCGGAATTCCTAGAAAAACAATCCACATTTAATACGAAGGGGAACACTGCTGACCGCATAACAATACGTTAAAAGTTTTTGATAAGATGATGGAAATAAGGAGAATTTTTTTTCTGACAGTGGAAGCAATCAACCCGTGGAACAGAAATTGCCTTCAGAAGTTGTGGGAGCTTCATCCCTGGAGGCTTTCAAGAAGAGACTGGACTGCCATCGGTCGGAAATGGGTGTATGGTCTCCTGCTTGGGTGGGGGGTTGGACTAGATGACCTACAAGGTCCCTTTCAACTCTGTTAATCTGTACCAGAATGTGAACAGAACAAAATAGAATAACAGAGCTGAAAAAGGACCTTGGAGGTCTTCTAGTCTAGTCCCTGAGCAAGCCGGAGACCCTATAGCATTCCCGACCAGTGGCTGCCCATCCTCCTCTTAAATCCCCCCCGATGGAGCGCCCACAACTTCCGAAGGCAAACCTTTCCGCTGATTAAGGGTTCTTCTCATTGTCAGGAAACTTCTAGGGTTGATCTCTCTTTGATAATCTTCCACCCGTTACTTCTTATCTTGACCTCTGGTGCATTGGAGCAAAACTTCATCCTCTCTTCTCTGTGACAGCCCCTCAAGTATAGGAGGCTGCTATCATATCACCCCTAGTCTTTTTCTTTGGCAGACCAATTCAGAGATCTTCAACCTTGGCAACTTTAAGCCTGGAGGACTTCAACTCCCAGAATTCCCCAGCCAGCAAATTCTGGGAGTTGAAGTCCACCAAGTTGGCAAGGTTGGAGATCGCTGGACTAGAACACACCCAGTTCCTGCAACTTTTCATTGTATGTTTTAACCTCCAGTCCCCTGATCATCTTTGCTACTTCTTCTCTGCACTCCTTCTAGAATCTCAACATCTATTTTGGGTCGAGTTGACCAGAACTGGGCACAGTATTCCAAGTGCAATCTTATCATGGTGCTATAAAGCGGTAAGATTCTGACCCAAACCTGGTTCCAAGGGAGCAAACACGAGACAAAGGTACCAGCACAACCTTTTAATGTTTCATTTACGAATCCGGTTCCTTCCCAGATAAAAGGCTACTTCCAACTCATTAGCTCCGATAAGAAAGAGCCTTGCCAAGTTTTTGCAAGGCTGCCAAGAACACCAGATAAAGTTACTAAACAGCAAATCAAAGAGTCTCCAAACACCAACTCAGATATTCTAACATCCACCAGGGGCAAGTATCAAACTTCTTTGCCTCCTGCAAAGAACTGCAGTTTCTCAGCTGGCTTTTATCTCCTCAGGGAGGGGCCGTTACCTTGCAGCCTTACTCCCGAGTCGCCCGTGCTCCTGCAGCTGCCCTTTCCTTCGAGCAGCCCTGTGTGCACACACACTGAGCCCAGGCTCCTCGGGGTGCTCTTCCTCACTGCTGCCAGCCTCCACCATCTCCGAAGGGAGCACTCCGCTCCCTGATGGTCCTGGCCCCATCCCTGCCTCCCACGCAGGCCTGTCCGCACCTGCTGCCGGAGAACCACAACAGGTAAACACTTCGCATGATCTTAATTCTATCCCTTTGCTGATGCAGCCCTAGGACTTGTTTGGAATCTGCAGAAACACGGCTCATATGTAAGTGGGGGATCACTAGGACTCCTAGGTCTCTCTCACAATTACTGTTGTTGAGCCAGGTACAACTATAGTATACCTGTGTCTGAGCGTAAAATTTTTACTTTTCTCATCCCTCAATTGCATGTTTTGGATAAGGCCCAGTCAGGGGTGGGCCTCAAAAATTTTAGCAACCGGTTCTCTTACCGATTGCTGGGTGGGCGTGGCCATGGTGGGCGTGGCCTAGTCGGCCTCCTGCATCACCGTGGTGATGTGGGGGGGGGGTGTTTTCACCCTCCCTGTGCTCCAAAGTCTTGCCTCAAGCCTCCGGGAGGGTGAAAACAGCCTCCCCAGGCTCCGGAGACCCTCTGGAGGCAGGAAACAGGCCTTTTTCTGGCCTTCTGGAGCCCCTGGGAGGCCCACTTTTTGCCCTCCCCGAGCCTCTGAGTATGCCCTGCACTTAACCTGGCATCCAAAATGGGCCACGTGGGGACTCCTGGGAGGGGAGGAGAGGGCAGGGCCAGCCAAGGGTATGACTGACCAGTTGGTCAAACCGGCCATTAAAAATGATAAAATTAGCTATCGGTTCGCCCAGACCAGGATGAATCCGTAGCAGCCCAGCCCTGGGCCCAGGGTTCACAAGTCTACTAAGATCCTTCTGAATCTTGAGGCGATCTTTTAAAAAGGGGGTCCCCAATCCCTGGGCTGTGGACCCCTGGGAACTGAGCTGCCAAAGCTGTGAGTGAGCAGGCGAAGCCTCCTTGACACCTGTGTGCAATTAGGTTGGTTCATTTGCACACTCACATTTGCGCATTCATGAGTGGTGTGTTGGCCTAGAGGTGGAGCTCTCTCCTCACAATCAGGAGGCGGTGAGTTCGATCCTAGGTAGAGGCAGATATTGCTCTCTCTGGGCACGCTGAGAATATATCTGCTGAATAAAACTCTGCACTGGCAACAGGAAGGGCATCTGGCCAGTAAACACTCGGCTCCATTCAGTTGCTCAGACTCCACCCCGCAAAGGACTAGGGGGTCATTAAAAGGAGGTGATGATTTGTGCCTTCACAGGACTTCAGTTGTGGGATTTAGGTTCCCCCCTCTCAAGATCGAAACTGCTGAAGCCACTATCATCACCATCAGTCTATAGAACCCAAAAAAACCTGTTTTAAAGTGTTGGCTATTCCCCCCAACTTGGTGTCACCTGCAAACTTGATGAGTTCCCCTTCTAGGATCATCATCTCCTTTAAATGAACCCATAATCCCTTGCGGAGTGGCGTCTTGGCAACTGAATGGAGCCGAGTGCTTACTGGCTGGATGCTCTTCCTGTCGCCACTAAGGAGTTATATTCAGTAGATATATTCTCAACGTGCCCAGAGAGAGAAATATCCGCCTCTACCTAGGATCGAACTCACAGCCTTCTCTAGGCCACCGTACCACTCCTGAGTTCTATCCTCTGATCTAAATGATTTATGAAGATATTGAAGAGGCCTGGGCCTAAGGCAGAAAGGTACCCCCACCCCCACTCCACGAAGATGTCGCCCCCTTTAGGACTACACACCGAGTGTGGCTGGTCAATCAGTTCTGAATCCGTCTGGTGGGGATGCTGTCTATCCTACATTTTTCTACTTTACCAAGAAGTAGGTTGTAGTTTCCTTTGTCAAATGCCTTACTAACTTTATCAACTTGTATTTTAACATGCTCCTTTTTTACTCGATTCTTCAGGTAGAAAAGGAAGAGAAATGTGCCTGGCTCAGCATGAAACTGTCTGGAAGCAAGTCCTCTGGAGACAAATGAGAGCCGTCCACTATCCACGGATGCCTGGACCATGATCGGTCCGAGAGTAAAGATGCCCTGCAGCTGAGCTAGACTGCAATTCCCAGCCAAGTCAATCATGTCCGTTTAAACTGTCCGTCATAGAATCAACCCAGAAGACCTGAGAGAGTCTCAAGCACAGAGGAGCCGAACCCCCCTCACTCCCTCTCAGTTCACACTTAAGCCAACTAATTCCCCAGGCATCATCCTCTGCTTAACAAATAAATACAGTGTGTGAACAGAATCCAGACGAGGGACACCTAAGCAATGCAGTTCCCATGAAGTCCAAAATAAACTGAGCTGGCCCTTGTCTCCCGGAGGATCCCCGTGGTTCAGCTGACAGATAAATGGTTGCACTTTTGCAAATGGGCTTCAGAGTACATTAATACACCGTGGAATACCAATAGATTAACCTATACTGAAACTGAACCATTTTTGCACATCTCTTTTTAGAGTGCAGATTAATTTGGGAATCCAACGGAGCAGACCCATGGATTAACAAAAGAGGCAGTATTTGGGTCTGGCAGAGACGCAGAGTGAGAGACAGAGGGAGGGGGAGGGAGGGAGGGGGAGAGGGGGAGAGAAGGAGGGAGAGACAGAGAGAGACAAAGAGACAGAGGGAGAGAGGGAGGGAGGGAGAGGGAGAGAGAGACAGAGGGAGAGAAGGAGGGAAAGGAAAGGGGAGACAGAGGGAGAGAAGGAGGGAGGGAGAGGGAGAGAGGGAGGGAGAGGGAAGGAGAGAGAGGGAGAGAGGAAGGGAGGGAGGGAGAGGGAAAGGGAGAAAGAGGGAGGGAGAGACAAAGAGAGAGAGGGAGAGAGAGAGGGAGGGAGAGGGAAAGGGAGACAGAGGGAGAGAAGGAGGGAGGGAGAGGGAGAGAGAGGGAGAGAGAGGGAGGGAGGGAAAGGGAGAGAGAGGGAGAGAGGAAGGGAGGGAGGGGGATGGCAGGAGAGCACAGAGAGACAAAGGGAGAGAGGGAAAGAGGGAGGGAGGGAGGGAGGAGGGGAGAGGTCGATGCTGCCATGCACACAGGCGGATTCTCTCTTGCAACAGAAGTGACATCTCCTCTGCTTTACGCGTTGCTTCCTTGTCTTCACACACAGGTCTGGGCATTTCTTTTTGGCAGCTCCGCAGAGCATGGGGTGATGCTCAAACAGCCTACAGACCTGGTATTATGTCCTGGTGGTCTCCCATTTAAGTATTAGCAGACGGGAGTCTGCTTTGCTTTTTTCAAGATGAGTTAAAATTGGCTTCTTCCTTGGCATAAACCTGGATCCTCCTAGGATCTCCTGAGGCTATTTTTGTTCTGTGGCTCTCCACAGTGAGCAAGCAAAGGGGGGAATCCGGTCTCTTTAGATCCAGGGAGCCAAACCCAAGCGCTCTTCTGTCCTGCCCATCCAGACCCTCGCAGCCTCGAGGCATCCGGTTAGCCCCCGAATGGTATCGCCTGCCCAGCCAATGGTGCAAATGTGTAACTGGGTATCATCACTGTACTGATAATATTGCATCTCTTCTCGAATGACCTCACTCCGTGTAATATCCCCAAGACTCTTGTTCCTCAGCTCCTCTACAGGGAAATGGGACCCGTCCTCGGAGACTAAGGGATCCAAACGGGCTCCAGGAGAAATTGAGGGATATATCCCTGAAGGTTTGCTGCATGGTCATGCCGAAGTCTTAGTAATGGCCTGGAGCCAAAGGCTGCTGAGGCTCAGGACACAATTGCACCTATGTGATCTCTCGTGACTCTTCACTCCCCTTGTTCCCTGTGCATTGTGGAGGAACGGAAGGTCCCGAAATGACTTAGGAGATATCTAGAGCTCCACTGGAGGAAAACAAAGAATGATTTCGACTGAACATGTCACACAGCTGCTATTAAGGCTGATCTCATGGCAATAAAAGAGGCAAAAATGTTTCTCCACCGTTATTGTGTCTGAGCCAGGGTGGCGCAGTACTGCAGGCTACCTCTACTGACTGCCAGCTGCCGGCAATGAGGCAGTTCAAATCTCACCAGGCTCCAGGTTGACTCAGCCTTCTGTCCTTCCGAGGTGAGTAAAATGAGGACCCAGATTGTTCAGGGCAAGAGGCTGACTCTGTAAACCACTTAGAGGGGGCTGGAAAGCACTGTGAAGCGGTATATAAGTCTAAGGGCTGTTATTATCTATCTACACTGCTCAAAAAAATAAAGGGAACACAAAAATGAAACATCTTAGATCTGACTGAATGGAATATTCTTGTTAACTACTTTGTTCATTACATAGTTACATAGCACCCCATCTGGAGCTCTGCAGAATCCTTAGCAAACACAACTAATGCTGTGTGGATATTGAAACCTGGCCTGAACCACAACTGATCATAAAGCTTTACTAAGACCATAC
>NW_020769429.1:1156934-1178731 GCF_900518735.1 Pseudonaja textilis
AGAAGAAGAGGGGGAGAGGAGAGGGAAAAGGAGAGGAGAGGGAAGGAAGAGAGGAGGAGAGGAGAGGAGAGGGAAGGAGGAGAGGAAGAGGGAGAGGAGAGGAGGGGGGAGGAGGAGAGGGAAAGAACAGGATAAGGAAAGGAGAGGAGAGGAAAGGAGGAGAGGAGGAGAGGAGAGGAGAGGGAAGGAGGAGAGGAAGAGGGAGAGGAGAGGAGAGGAGGGGGGAGGAGGAGAGGGAAAGAACAGGATAAGGAAAGGAGAGGAGAGGTAAGGAGAACAGAGGAGAGAAGAGGAGAAGGGAGGGGACAGGAGGGGAGGAGAGGAGTCGCTGGGCTGTTTCTGAGCTCAGCCCACGTTGTCCAGGCCCAATTCACTCTCAACCTGTTGGCCCTGGAAAGTTTACATTTTCTAGCACTCCATGAAAAGGAAGGGAAGCAAATAAACGATTCAATATAATCCCCAGGGAAAAAGGAACAAAATTAATTAGAACACCCCCCTACCTTGCCTCTCGAATGTGTTTTCAAACTTGTTCTATTTAACTGCAATATCTGGCACCCTCAGCCATTTAAAGAGCCTCTTGTTTGGCAGCTAAGGCAAATTGCAGATATCAAGCCAGCTTCGTAGTTAAGAACCACCCAAACAGTATCTGCCTTTTAAAATCTTCTAATATGTAATATCACTATCTTTTTTTTAAATTGAGATATAGAAGAGAACAACTTGCAGAAGCCATGCAGCGTTGGAAGATGTGGCGGGACCTGGCCCATAAAATCACCAAGAGTCGGACACGAATGAATGGATAGCATCATCATTTTTAATTGGTTGAGAAATACCTGACTAGACTAGACAATAACTGCATCTACTAATCGGATTAAAAGGAGTAAAAGTTGCCAGAAATGAAACGATACATTGCATTTGGGGTTTTATAATTAATGAAATTAAGATATTATAGGTTTCTTAATCTCTTGATTTCATTCATCCTGGCGCAAAGCAGAAGTGGGGCTGCTGTGTTTTTGTGGTGAGGAGAACTCGTCCTTCTGAATGCCTGCCGGATTCTAGGAAAGTTGACGGATCCTCCTTGCAGAGGGACTACAGCCCCGCTCTAGATAAACGTCTCCCCGTAGGAAGGGAGTAGAAACCACTTGGGAGCATCATGAGAGAGAAGTGGGCATATTCTGTCTTATTGCATTCATTATTCTACAAGAACAGGTTTCATTGGGCTTTCCTATTTTGTTTAATACAGTATAGGGGGAAAAAAAACCCATAAAAGTAAAGGAAAAGGTTTCCCCTGCTGACCAGTCGTGTCTGACTCCAGGGGTTGGTGCTCATCTCCAAAGACATTTCTGTGATCGTGGGGCTGAGGCACGTGGAAAGCTGTTCCCCTCCCACAGAAGTGGTACCTATTTATCTATTTGCATTTGTATGCTTTCAAACTGCTAGGCGGGCAGGAGCTGCAGCAAGGGACAGGAGCTCACCCCGTCGTGCGGCACTCAGGGCTTGAACCCAAGCTGACAAGTTTTCCAGCTGAAAAGCTCAGTATCTTTAACCACTGAGCAATAGTGCCCCCCTCCCCAAAATAAAACAAAAACAAAAATGGGGGGTGGGGGGAGAAAGAAAAAATCTAAGTTTTCCTGAACTTTTCTTTTTTCAGCACTTCCTGTTTCTGATCATAGCACTTATGGGAGCTTGATTTCTACTGCTCTAATGGTCCTTGTTGCTTTCCTTTGGGCTGCTCCGGCATGTCTGAGTGTTAAATTTATTATCTGGGATGCTTGGATTTTGGGACTGACTATTTCCTTCCCTGGATGGTGCCTTCCCTAGACCCCTCTCCCACAACAGGCGCATGGGTACATGTGGGACTGTGGGAACTGTCCCCAAATGGCTGCCTTGGGGTGCTGCCTCTCTAGATAGAAAACCAAGTCCATCTGCCAAAATACTCTCCCCATTTGCCTCCCCCCAGTGTTCCCTAGCATTCTGCCTTCTGGTCTTTTTTCTAAGCGGGGGGGGGGGGGGGGGGGAGAGCTTTCCAGAATGGCGTGCACCTCTTCCTGCTCTGACTTGCTAAGAATGCCAGCCCGAGTCTTGCAAAGGAGGACGAGGGAGGCTGGCTCTTACCTCTGCACTGGGCCAGCCTCTCTCATCCTCATCCCCAGCAGAAATTAAAACCAGTGGGGACACGTTCTGGTATCTACCAAGGGAAGTGCAGCGGGGCAGCTATCCCTGCACCGCCCCATGCCAGGGCACTCAGCACAATGGGAGAAAGAGAGACTACTGGGCCAGATCTTCCAACCAAAAGGAAGACCTTTGTCTCTTCTCTTTGACCTCGCAGAACCATTCCTACCACCTTTGGGGAAGAGAGGATGATCAAGGAATTCAGTCTCTATGAGACCCAACTTGAGCCGCAGTGGCGCAGTGGTCAGAGTGCAGCACTGCAGGCTACTTCGACTGACTGTCGACTGACCGCAATTTAGCAGTTCAAATCTCACTAGGCCCAAAGCTGACTCAGCCTTCCATCCTTCTGAGGTGGGTAAAATGAGGACCCAAAAATTGTTGGGGACAATAGGCTGACTCTGTAAACCGCTTAGAGAGGGCTGTAAAAGCACTGTAAAGTGGTATATAAGTCTATTGCTACTGCTATCTCTCCAGTTCCTTCAAATGCTGAGCTATGCATGATCCTTCCTCTGGGTGGTCAACTCACTGGATGCCCTATACTCACCTCCAAAACTCGAGATGAAACTGGGTTTAGAAGTTCCATGCATGATCTGACTTTCTGGCCAACAACGTCTTCTTATGACTCTAGGATCTTTATTAAATATATTTTCATGCACGCATTCATTCATTTGCTTTGACCTACTTCCCAACCCAGAACCACTTGGGGTAGCATAGAAATGGATTGAAACCCATAGTTAAAACAGATGCAGTGTCAGCATAAACAAAAGGGACTGGTAACCCAGGACACTAATCAAGATTTTACTACACTCCCAGAGACTCCTATAACTCGGTCCACATTCTGGCCCAGCACCACAGGAACATCTAAGACAGTGGTGGCTAACCTTTTTGGGCTCCTGTGCCGAAAACTGCACTCGTGCGCTTGCATGCCAGCACCTAGAAAGCAATGCGTGCGCCCCCCCATGACCCTGCGCATGCGTGCACGATTCCCCCTTTCCCCCCCGCCCCCTTACCTGCACTGTGCGCCTCCCAGCTGATTTTTGGCATGCTTGAGTCCTTTTTCGGCCTCCCAGAGGCTCGAGGGAAGCCTCTGCGGCCTTTGGAGGCCAAAAAACGGGCCCGTTTTGTCACTTCCGGTATTTCTGGAAATTGAGGAAGTGATGAAACGGGCCTCTTTTTCGGTCTCCAAAAGCTGCAGAGGCTTCCCTCGAGCCTCTGGGAAGCCTAAAAAGGCCTCAAATGGGCCGAAAATCAGCTGGGAGGTGCGCGCATGTGCAGTGCAGGTAAGTTGGGCTGGGGCTCGCGTGCCCACACAAATGGCTCTGTGTGCCACCTGTGGTTCATGTGCCATAGGTTCACCATCACAGATCTAAGACTTCAGAGCTTTAAGATGGCCCAGAAATGCGGATTTCTTATCTTTTTTTCAAGTACAGGTCAACATGGAAACAAACGGACCAAACTGCACTTAAAAGGGATTATCCAGAAGGAAGAATAGCAGACCAAGAAAATGCGATCAAGGAAGGAAGCAAGAAAGGATTTCTGGACTGCCTAATGGTTTAGATGTATAGGGGACCATGTTCTACAAGGACTCCTGGAGTTTGGGAACAATAAAGACAGCAAAAACAGAATTTAAACAAAAATAATATCAGAGCGAATAGTACAAAATACAGCATCATGCCCCAAACAATCTCTGGACCTAATCAATCAATCAATCAGAATAGAGCTGGAAGGGAACTTGGAGATCTTCTAGTCCAGCCCTTTGCTCCATCAGCAGATTCTATATCATTTCAAACAAGTCATAGTCCAGTCCTTGTTAAAAACCTCCAGTGTTGGAGCTCCCACAACCTCTGGAGGCCAGCTGTTCCACTGGTTAATTGTCCTCACTGTTAGGAAGTTTCTCCCTAATTCCAGGTTGCTTCTCTCCTTGGTTAGTTTCCATCCCTTGTTTCTTGTCCTGCCTTCTGGTGCTTTGGAGAACAATTTGACCCCCTCCTCTTTGTGGCAACCCCTCAAATACTGGGGTGCTGCTATCAAGTCCCCCATAGTCCTCCTTTACTCTAGACTAGCCAAGCCCAAATCCTGCCGCCGTCCTTCCTGTGTTTTAGTCTCCAGGCCTTTGATCACCTTAGTTGTTCTTCTTTGAACTTTTTCGGCCCGTTTTTGGCTTCCCCGGCTTCCAGCAGCACTCTGCTGGCCAAAAATGGGCTGAGCGGGGGCCCCGCGGGGCCTCCATGCACCCCATTTTGGCTGGCAGGGTGCTGCAGGAGGCATCCGTCCCATCTCCACCCCCATTTCCACCCCGGCACTCTCCCCCCGCCAGTCCACGGAAGTGAACTACAATGCTGATCCGGCCCTCGAAGAAATCCAGTTTGACCCCCTGACCTAGTTGCTCTCCACAGGCATATAGAAAACTGTACTTCAATTCTTTCTTTCTCATTCAGCGTCTCCCTCCTGGGAGAAAAAGGATTTCGCATCACCACCTGAAGTTTTCTGGCTTCAAGAAATGTCTGAAGCAGGAGCGTGCATTAAAAAGGCGCCTGGCTGATACTTTACAGCACTGAGTTTGGAAGAAACAAGTCAAGGTTTGGGGATGGGGATAAAATGTTTGACCAGAGTGCTATTTAGCAGCCAAAATCAACCCCGATCTTTCAGCTCCACAGACCCCCTGGAGTCTCCCCTAAAACTAGGGGACGTGGAGCCTGCAATAGGAGGAGAAGCCAGGGAGAAAACTCTTTCTTGGATCGTTAGGAAGTCACATTCATGAAGGATTTTTTGAAGGTGAGGAAACTCTGATTGAAAGACCACGCTTCTCATTCTCTGCTTCAGACAAACTGCTTGCTGTAAAACCTAAGCAGAAAATATTGACTGCCTCTTTTGAGACTTAGCTGAGCGCCATTTTTATCCAAGTAAAATTAATCTTTTGGTTTCTTTTCAAGTTCTTTGCCAATTTTTTATTTTAAAATTATTGTTATTATTCTTGATGATGATATATGCTTTGGCCCTCGACAACCATCATAATATGTGGTGTGTTGGGTTCCAAATGGCAATCTGTCTGTATTCGAAAATCCCACGAGATGGTGAAGATCTTTCATATACAGCACCATGTGGAACCCAACAGGCCAGGTATTATGGTTGTCAGGGGCCAAAACGTACAATTTATTGACCAGGAGACGCCAGTCGAAGAAAAAGAGCTGGAAAAAATCATGAAATATCTCGGCCTTTGGAACTACGAAATTATGGATGAAACATATAACAGTGATGCCCATGGTTATTGGCCCCCTTGGTACCATGTCCAAGAATTTTACAAAAGACATCAAGAAATTGAAGCTTCCTGCAGCAACACCAGCAGAACTGCAAAAAACTGCACCATTCGGAACATCGTATATTTTAAGAAGGTACAGTGGAACCTCAGGTGACAACCGTAATCCATTCCGAGAATTTGGTCATCACTCGATTTGGTCCTCACCGGAAGCGGATGCACGTAAAAAAAAAAAATGGGTGCGGTGCAGAAGGGGAAATGGGTGCAGAACAGCAAATTGCTGTGGCCATGAAGGGGAGTGTTTGCAACCAGTGTACAATGAGATTGGCTAGATGACCTAGGACGCTGGCAGCAACCTGTGTCAACCATTAGCACCAATCACTGGTATTGGTTCAGTTGACTGAGTTTCATGTTTAATGAATAAAAGAGATAACAATAACAACAACAGAATAACAGATTGAATAACAAATGGAAGCAAACCAAAATCTTACTCATCCACATTTCAAATTCCTAACATCTTAGAAGAATGGTATACATACAGGTAGTCCTCAATTTAAGGCCGTTCATTTCATGACCCTTCAAAATTGAGACGGTGCGGGGGGGAAAAGCAACATATAACCATCCTGGCATTTATGATTGCTGCAGTGTCCCTGTGATCATGTGATCAAAATTTGGGTGCTTGGAAACTGACCTTGATCTACAATAGGTCACATGATTGCCATGAACAGCCCAATGATCGCATTGATTTGCTTAACGACCATGGCAAGAAAGGTAATTCAATCAGGCGTGAATCACTTAATGACCACATCACTTAGCAATGGAAAATCTGGCCCAAACTGTGGTGCAGTGGTTAGAGCGCAGTACTTCTTCTACTGACTGCCGGCTGCCTGCAATTTGGCAGATCAAATGCCACCAGGCTCAAGGTTGACTCAGCCTTCCGTCCTTCCGAGGTGGGTAAAATGAGGAGCTAGATTGTTGGGGGCAAAAAGCTGACTCTATAGACCGCTTAGAGAGGGCTGGAAAGCTCTGTGAAGCGGTATATATGTCTAAGGCTGTGATGGCGAACCTATGACATGCAGAGCCATTTGTGCCGGCACACAAGCTGCAGGCAAACTTACCTCACTGCACATGTGTGCCTCACAGCCGATTTTCAGCCAGTTTGAGGCCTTTTTCGGCCTCCCAAAGGCTTGAGGGAGGCTTCTGCAGGCTTTGCAGGCCAAAATATAGCTCTGTTTTGTCACTTCCTGTTTTTCTGAAAATACCGGAATTGATGAAACAGGGCTAGTTTTTGGCCTGCAAAGCCTGCAGAAGCCTTCCTCAAGCCTCTGGGAGACCAAAAAAAGGCCTCAAACCGGCCAAAAATCAGCTATGAGGCACAGTGCAGATAACGGGGGGGCAGGGGGTGGATGAGTCGGTGGGGATTGCGAGTGCATGTGTGGGAGGCATGGCGGGGCACACATTACCTTCTGGGTGCTGGCACACAAGCACGAGCGTGCAAGTGCATGCACAATTTTTGGCACAGGAGCCCCAAAAGGTTAGCCACCACTGGTCTAAGGGATATTGCTATTGTTATTTTTGGTAGAAATGGAGAAGATAATTAAAGGAAAGTGAAGATGGATGAAGGTGGGCCAGGAGAATTGGCGAGCCTGTCGAGAGCCCAGAACCTGGAGCTCCAGACTCCCCAAGGCTGGCTATTCCAGGGGTTGATGGCATAATGGAAACCCAAAGCCAGACAGAAGCCAATTCACTTCTTGGCAGCAGAAATCATAACAGTGACGGCTTAAAGATCTCCTCCCCTCTGGGCCTCTCCCAAGTCGGTCACAGAGCGCCTTTGATCATGGCTTATTAAAGTTGGGTTTCTACCTCTCTTTCTCCCAAGTTAGGGTCACCCCAAAGAGTTCTATTATGAACCAAGGCTACATTTTCAAAGCTCTGCAATGGAGACTGTTCTACAGTGGTTTTATTTCCAAGACTTCCTTTCTAAAATAGGATGTGACAAACTTCTCCCCTTTGTCTTCTTCCCCCCCTCTCTCCCTCCTTCTCTCCTTCCCTCCCCGCCTCTCTCTATCTATCTTTCTATCCCCGTCTCCCTCTCTCCCTCTCTCTCATTTTGAAGCTCTTCTTCTTATCCCAAGAAACAACATTCTCCGATGCTCAGCACTCGAGATGCCTTCCTGACATCCTGGCAGTTCTGTCTCTCTCACGCTCTTACCTCAAATACTTCCTCATCCAGGATCCTTGTTCCAAAGACAATGATGCCATTAACGTCAATGATGGGGTGGTCGCTTCGGTCCAGCAATTTGGTGACCTTTTTTTTACAGTCCAAAATCAGAGTGACATTCTTCTTATGGACACTGAAAGCAACTCGATGCCACCTGGGGAAGAACAGGCCCAAGTAGAAGGTCAAAAGAAGGTCCAAATGTCAGGGCTTCCCATGTCCACCTCAGCCCAGAGTTCTAGAAGCTTCCCTTCCAGAAACCACAAACATTATATCAGTTCTCAAGAAGTATTCGATGCTAAGACTAGTTTAATAAATCACATTGGCTACGTTCATCGCCAAGAAAATAAACGCTGATACAAAGCAGACAGCTTGCCACTCATTTTATCCCATGCTTTCACTTTCCTCCAAGAAGTCCCAAAGGTACTTTTTCAGGAGGCAACTGGATTTTTATATTCCTGCAAGGATTATAAATCCTTCCATTCCCCACTATTCCTGTCTGTCATGCCCCTGCCAGGGTCCAATTCAGAGGGGGAAGCTGAGCAGCTGACAGGGAATGGGAGTGTGGCTCCGGTGGCTGTGGAAGAAACTGGGGAAGGGCACAGTCCAGCTGGGCAGAGCAGGGAAGAGATAGCGCAAGGCAGAGGGAATTCAGAGGAAGACCCAGGCCCGCCCCCTCTTCATCCTAGGGCACGCAGGGAGGAACGGAGAAGGGAGCAATGTGAGTTGCGTGGCTTATGGGGGAGGAAAGGGCCCTGATTCCTTTCATTCAATCATAGGGTACAAATGGGAGTTTGCACACAGCAATTTGTTGGAAGCAAATTGTGAGTTATCTTATTTTGTCGAAGCTTATCTGGGTTCCTGGCGTCTTCCCAACTGTGTGAGTTTTGTTGGCCTTTGAAGTCTGCAATTTCTTCTCCTGCCCTGTCCAGTTAATTGCTGCAGCTTGTGGTTTGTGTGGATTTTTATTTACGGTTTATAGGTACTTTATTTTCGGACTGAATTTCCTCCACTTAAAGACTGTTCTTGGGAGGGTTTTTTCTCCAGCCGAAGGGAACTGGACATTGGGGGCAAAGCTGGAGGTATTGAAAGGAGTCTTCTTGCTTATGTGACTGTGTTGCCTTTGTGCTACACCCTCAGTCATCACACTGTCAGAGCTGAAGAAGCTTTTGGGATGAGAAGTGAAATGACTTCAAAAGAAAAAACAAGAGAGTCCAGTTGCCTCCTGAAAAAGCACCTTTGGGACAACCAGGACCCGGAGGACGGAGAATCTCTGCAGGCTTTCCTCCAGGAATTTCCCCAGGGAACCAGCTGCAAAATAAACATGAATTTTCATGTGTGAATGTCTCTTTTTTAACTTACAACGAACAGCCTATCACCTCCATGAATTTCTGCCTATTTTGCGATTGGAGTGTTCAAGGGCAAATAATAGTTCAACACATTTGAGCAAAAACCTATCATGCCAAAAATGAACTGCGATGAAGGTGAAGTCATAAAAAAGAGGGTTGTCACACTGCACAAAGCCCACTCTGATTTAGGGCAACTTTCCATGATTATTAGGCAGCTCCAGATGTGCTGGCCAATCATGGGAATTCTGGATTTTGCAGTTCCGAAACTTCTGGAAGGCAGATTTGATAAGATTGATTTAGGAAATTAAATTCATTTTAAATCCATTGTGGCTGCCTGTCCTGCATTCTCATATTTGTCTTGTGCTATTCCAGCCATAAACAGATTGTTTTGCTCATCTGCAAATATAAGTATCTCTTTACGGAGAATGAAAAGGCTCATATTAAAAAAGCTTGACAAACGCCCAAGTAATGGAAGAACCACAGCTTTGGGGCTCAAGAGTCCTCATTCTTTCAGTACACTGGAGAGGAGATGAAGAAAAGCTTGCTCTCACTCCGCATCTACTCATGAAATCAAAATCCATGTTCAAATTGCTTTTGGACTTTTGGAGGGCGGAGCTGGCGTCGCGACGATACAGCATGCGATCTTGGAGGTCTAAAATCACTGTCGATATCTTTGCTCCTGGATGGTCCAATTGGATCTAAACCGTCCCAAAGAGACGGTGAATGTAAAGAGCGCATCCTGTCGATCCCAGGGATATCTCAAAGTCCCTGGTAGATCCAGGAGAAGCTCTTTTTGCCAGCGGCAAAGAGGCAGCCATTAAAGCTTCTGAAGATGGGACAGCTCCGAAACGAAAGATAGCGGAAAAAGAGAGTGTGCCGGTTTGGTGAGAACTTTATTCTAAGATTTGAAAGGACACCCAAAGGGAAAGAAAGAATCTGTAAAAGTTTTGACAGAAGTGATTAAGCAGCGATTTTAAACAGGAATGTCAAAGTAATATTTTTATTTTTTTCTCATTGTTGGATTTTGTACACATGATCTTATATTTTGAAACTGGACTGGTTTTTTTCTCTTCTTTCATCTATCCTTTTTCTCCTTTTTGATTTTATAATATTTTAGGCTAGAGACTCCCTTTTAGTTATTTTATTTTTAAAAAAATATCGTTTTCTTTTTTTAATTAATTCTTATTATATTTTGCTTGGAAAAGGAGCGGGAAAGTGGAAGCAAAAGCAACTTTGTAACACTGCCAATCAGAGGCTTGGAAATATTCTATCTCTTTTTTTACTAGACAAAGCTGAGAAAGAACTGAGACTTTTTTTCAAGGACATTGCTATTTGATAAGATAGAGTATTATTGCAGGCGCTCTTCTGGGTTTCTATCAACAGCTGGAGTCTGGTGTTGAAGCTTATAGGAAAAGAAAAGGTGATAAGTCTCTGGAGAAGAGAGTTATAACAAGAGCCTTGGATAATAAAAAAAAGTGCAGTGTGCTCTTTTTATTTTTTCTAAGTTGCGCTACCCCTCCTCATCAGTTTGCTTTTTGTAATAGCTATTTGGATTTTTGGCTCTTTGGAACTTGTCTTTGTGTTTTTTTTTCTTGTCTTTGGAAGTTAAATTTCTACACTTGCTTTTTATTTTAAAGGAAAAGCTTTAGTATTAATGATTCCCTTCTTTTTTTTTTTAAGGGAGTAGCCTTTTTTTCTCTCTCCTTTCCTGGTATTTTGGTCTTTCTATCTACCTTCCATATTGGTTTTTTGTTTCTTTGTTTGTTTATTTTTCTGGCCTGTTGAAGAACCTGAAGAATTTTCCCTTTCTTTTTTTAGCTTTTTATTCTTCACTTTTCCACCTTTTTTTAGGATTTTACAACTTTTTCTTTTTTGTGTGTGTTTATGGTCTTTTCCTTCATTTTTGAATTTTTACTGTTATCTAACCAATCGATTGGATTAAGGTATACAAGAACCTGGAGAATTTTTTTTCTTTTTTTATTATTATTACTATTTGGCTTCTTTTTTCCTACTATTTTTATCTGGAACTACAATTGGTTATTTCGTAATTGGATTAAGGTCTAGAAGAACCTGAAGATTTTGAATTGCTCGAAATGAGTAGGAAATTAACAGCTCCTGGTTCCTCAGCTTCTACTTCTTCCTCTCCACCATCTGGAGGACAATGTCCAATACAGACAATGTTAAGGTAAGAAAAAGAACAAGAAAAAGTGACCCTGCAAATGATTATGCAAGGAATTCAAAATATTCAAACAAGATCAGAGAATATTGAAAAGAGAATAGAGAACATTGAACAAAGAACAGGGAAACCGATGAAAAAGTGGAGAACATCCAACAAATGATGATGAAGTATGATGAGAGACTCCAAAAAATTGAAGAAGATAAACAAAGAGACAAGAAGATTGGAGACATCAATAACAGATTAACTGTGGTTGAACAAGATAAAAGTGGTGTGCTGAGATGGGAGGTGGACAGATCAGAATTTTATCTTAGATTCCAAAACATAGAGGAAGAAAAAGGACAAAATCTAGCTGAGATAATGAGAAATAGCTTACCAAGAGAAGTTCACATCAGATTTACAAAGAAAGACATTAAAACGCAAATATTCCAAGTGGCAAGAGAGAAAACACTGGAATATAAAGACAAGGAGATTGTGGTCTTGAAACAAGTACCCAGAAGAGTGAGAGAGATGAGAAGAGAATACCAATTCTTGACCAAATTGCTACTTAAAAAGAGGTGAATTATAGATGGCTGATTCCAGAAGCTTTAATGTTCACATGGCAAGAACAGAAATATACAATTGACTCAATTGAGAAAGCTGAATCATTTTACACAGAATTTTTCAGAGGGAAAGAGGAAGAGGCAGAAAAAGAAATTTCACTAATTGAATTCCAAGAGGACTGTCAAATGACGACTGAAAAAGAAGAAGGTGCAGTAGGTGGAAAGGAGGAAGCCAAAGAACAACATGAATCAAGATCCACGAGAGCTGTCAAACCTAACTAAAAAATATAACCATGGAAGAGAAAAAATTGATTACAATTAATATAAATGGACTTAATTCAGCCATTAAAGGAAGAAAAACCTTTTATAAATTAGAGAAATTAAAATGTGATATAATCTGCCTACAAGAAGTACATATGAACAATTGTTGATGCAGCCAAAATTAGGGAAAATATTTACTTCCTTAACACAATGCAAGAAAAGAGGAGTGGTTTTATATATTAAAGAGACCAGCCCACCAAAATTGATTTATAATGATGACGATGGAAGAATACTAATGGTGGAAATAATGGACAATAATACGAAAACACTCCTGATTACAAGCTATGCCCCGAATAATAATCAAGAAGAATTTTATAAAGAATTCCATATGAAAATAATTGAACTGGACTATGCTAATATAGTTATGATGGGAGATTTTAATGGAATTGTAGACAATAAACTGAACTATACAGCACAGAAAACAATAAAGCAAAACAGAAAGACTCTCCCTAAATCTTTTTTTTTAAATGGTAGATGAAATAAACTTAAAAGATACATGGAGAGAAAGAAATGCTAAAACTAAACAATACACCTTCTACTCAAATAGACATTTATCATGGTCCAGAACAGATATGATATGGATGTCAACAGAATTGTTAACTAATATTCAAGAAATAAATATTGAAACAAGTACTTGGGCAGATCACAATCCATTGACAATTAAATGGAAAGGACAAAGAAGAAGATCTAAATGGACGTTAAATAATACTATTTTAAAGGAAAAAGACTTCCCACACACTGGATGGAGAAAGAACTGCCCTTTTTCTTTAGAGAAAACAAAAAAGAAGATACATCAATCCAGAATGTATGGGATACAATGAAGGCATATGCCAGAGGCTTGATAATAGACTATACAAGGAAAAGAAATACCATGAAAAGATTGGCCTCTAAGGCATTAGAGGATGAGTATAAAGGACTTGAAAAAGAGCTACAGAAAATGCCACAGAAAAGGGACATTAAGTTAAAAATGGATATAACCAAACATAAAATGGGTCTAATAGAAAAAGAAGAATTAGCACAGAAAATTAGAGGTGCTAAACAGAATTACTCTGAAGATGCAAGTAGATGGTTAGCACATAAATTGAGAAATGAGAAAGAATCAAGGAAAATATTGCAATTAATAGATGACCAAGGCCAAGTTTGCTATGGTAGTAAAGAGAAGGAAATCATTTGAGACTATTATGGGAAACTATACACACAAGAGAATATTGATGAGGAAAGAGTTAAACAGTATTTACAGAATGCTAATTTACCCCAGATACCTAAAGAGATTGAAACAATGTTAGAAAGCAACATAACGATGATGGAGTTAACTGAAGCACTCAAGAAGCAAAATAATGGAAAGGCACCAGGCCCAGATGGACTTCCGGCAGAATTTTACAAAACATTACAAGAATCGTTGAATCTTCCATTGCTAGAAGTTATGAATGAAGTTATGTTAAAGAAGAGGATACCTAAAACATGGTCAGAAGCTTATATTACACTTGTTCCAAAAGAGGAGACCGATCCATTACAAATCAAGAACTATAGACCTATTTCCCTACTAAACGCAGATTATAAAATTTTTGCTTCAATATTGAAGCAAAATTATTATTTAAATAATTTTATCCATCCTGATCAAAATGGATTTCTGCCAAGGAGACAAATTAAAGACAATATGAGAGTAATCTTGGACACCTTGGAATACTACAAGGCACATCCTGAAAAACAAATGGCTTTGATATTTCTAGATGCACAGAAGGCATTTGATAATGTGAATTGGCGATTCATGTTATTACTGCTGGAACAGATGAGCTTTGCTAGAAAATTTATTCAAGCAATAGAAGCTATATATCATAAGCAGACGGCAAAGGTAATTATAGAGGGAGAACTGACAGATTCTATCGATGTAAGAAAAGGAACAAGACAAGGGTGCCCACTATCACCTCTGTTCTTTGTGTTAACTTTGGAAGCGCTAAATAGAAATATTAGAGAGGAAAAGACTATAAAAGGGATAAAAATTAAAAAGGAAGAATTTAAGTTGCAAGCATTTGCAGATGATCTGGTTTTTATCTTAGAAGACCCACTAGAAACAGCATCAAAATTGATAGAAAAGATAGAGACATATGGAAAGGTGGCTGGTTTGAAAATAAATAAAGATAAGACAAAGATCTTGACAAAGAATATGCTATCAAGACAAAAGGAAGAACTAGCAGACCTATTGAAAATTCAGGTCACGAATAAGATCAAGTACTTGGGGATATACTTGACAGCAAGATGCAGTACACTAAAAGAGAATAATTATATCAAACTTAAACAGCAGATAGCGCTAGATTCGGCGAATTGGGAAAATTTACAACTGTCATTAAAAGGGAGAATATCAACAATCAAGATGAATATATTACCCAGAATTTTATATTTGTTTCAAACAATTCCAATTAGGCTTGGAAAAGACTATGAAGATTTAAATAAAATTGTGTTGAAATATATATGGCAAGGTAAGAAAGCGAGAATAAAGTTAAAGCTTTTGCAAGTTGCTAGAATAAGAGGAGGATTTCATTTGCCTAATTGGGAGTTGTATTACCAAGCTACAAATTTGATGTGGGTTAAGGAATGGGTAACATTAAGAAATATTAGATTGTTGACATTAGAAGATCTGTTGTAGGGGTGGCATGCTTTTTTGTAGTAAAAAGGAACTAAAACACAGGGGTATTTTAGAAGACATTATATAAGGGAGTCTCTGTGGTTAAACTGGGAGAAGATTAAAAGACAATGTTATTTGAAAATTCCAGTCTGGCTATCGACTATTGAAGCATTTTCTTGTCCTATAATATACAAAAAGGAACAAACAGTTAGATATGGTGAAATATTGAATGAAAAAGATGAACTTAAAATCTATACAAAAACTAGAGGAACAAGGTATAAAGATGAATTGGTTTTCATATGTGCAAATACATTCAAGGTATGATAAAGATTCTAAAACAGAAGGTTTCTATGATAAATTGACTGACTTAGATAAGAATTTGACAGGTACTGATGAAAAGGTGATTTAAAAATTGTATGGATATTTATTAGAAATTAAACTAGAAGAAGAACAAGTTAAAGAAACTATGATTGCTTGGGGGAAGAATTTTGGATATGGGATCGATTTAGAGAAATGGCAAAAAATGTGGTCTCAAAATTATAAAATGACAATGTCAACAGCATATAAAGAAAATTTGTATAAGATGTTTTACAGGTGGCATTTTCCCCCGACAAGAATAGCAAGAATGTTCAAGAATAAATCCAAAAAATGTTGGAAATGTCATCAGATACCTGGCTCATATTACCATATGTGGTGGACTTGTGCAGATGCTAAAAAATACTGGACTAAAATCCACACATGGTTGGAAAAAATGACAAAAAAGCACATAGATTTGAAACCGGAGATATTTTTATTGGGAATTTTACCTGAAATATATAGTAAAGACTTGAAATACCTGATTGTAAATGTATTAACAGCGGCTAGGATTGTATTTGCTAAAAACTGGAAAAATGAGAAAACACCATCACAGGAGGAAATCATTAATAAAATATTGGAATGTGTTGAAATGAGTAGATTGACATTTGAAATTAGAGAACAAGATGATAAACAATTTTATAAAATTTGGGATCTATTCTATCAATGGTTACACAATTAAATACAGTAATGAAATATGTAGACTTTTAGAAAATAATAAAGATATAAAGATATATTCTTTTCTTATTATATCTACAAAATGATTCTAGGATAGATTTGGGATGATAATATGAACTGTCGTAAAAGAAATTAAGTAAAATATGATTATTTCGTAAAACATGAATGAATAAAAGTATAGTCAAATGATTGATTAATAATGATATTAATGTATTTAATATTTGATTGAAAATACAAGATTATATACAACGTAATTGTAATTGAAGACTACGAAATGGAAGCACAGAACAATTTGTAAACCAACCGGCACACTGTATGTATATATATATATATATATATATATGGAAGATGGCTTGATGTTTTTATGTTTTGTTTGTTTATGTTTATTTTAAAAACCAATAAAAATTTTAAAAAATTGCTTTTGGACTGTTGAGCATCCTTCTTACAAGGGCCACAGAGACAAGAATGAACATGAGTGCAGTACACAGGTGGGATGCAAATATTTTTACTACTGGTTCTATAGGCGTGGCTAGGTGGGAGTGGCTAGGTGGGTGTGGCTTCTTCCTTTTTTTTTTTTTTTGCACACCCCTCTACCACGCTCTGTATTTTTTATCTCCTGGGCCTCAGGAAAGCCTCCTGGGAGGCCGTTTTTGCTCTCAGGAGGCTTCCCTGAGGCCCAGGAGGCAAAAACAGAGCGCGGGGGCCGGCACAACACCCCACGTGCACCCCTTTTTACCTTCCTGGGCTTCAGGGAAGTCTCCTGGGTGAAGCAGTAAGACCGCGAGGAGAATCCTGGAACAGCTGATGGTCGGAACAGCTGAGCGTTGGGGGAAAAATACCGGTTCGGATGAACCGGTAGCTGTTTTTTTACTACTGGTTCGGCCAAACAATAGTATTTTTTACGACCGGTTTGTGTGAACCGGGCCAAACCAGTAGAATACCACCACTGGTGCAGTAGTTGTTTCTTTAGAGTATTTATTTATTTGTTTGTTTGTTTGTTTATTTGTTTGTTTGTCAAAAGCTTACAATATAACAGAAACAAGAATAAAAATAAGTTTAAATACAAGAAATAGGAACTAGTAATTGGGAACAATAGGACAGGGATGGGAGGCACGATGGTGCGCTTATGCACGCCCCTTACAGACCTCTTAGGAATGGAGTGAGGTCAATAGTGGATAGTTTGAGGGTAAAAGAGTGGGGGTTTGAACAGGTGACAACAGAATCAGGTAGTGAGTTCCAGGCATTGACCGCTCTGTTGCTGAAATCGTACTTCCTACAATCGAGTTTGGAATGGTTTACATTTTGTTTATATCTGTTGTGTGCTCTTGTGTTGTTGTTGTTAAAGCTGAAATATTCATTAACTGGTAAGATGTTGTAACATATGATTTTATGTACTATGTTTAAGTCCAGTCTTAGCCAGTGTAGTTCAAGGTTGCCTAAGCCAACATTAGTATTCCAGGAAGTGGCGGCCGCAGCAGAGAGAGAACAATTTCTGAGCAAGGGGGAAGAGTGGTTCAGAATTTATACCATGTCACATTTCCAGACTCTCAGTGCATTCCTGTAGGAGCCTCTCACGGGTGAAGAGAAGGCATTCATCTCCTCTGCCTTCCATCCTTCTTGGTGTCCCTTGATGACTTGTTTACATTCCCAGCATTCCTGCTTCTTCCCGAGAGAGACGGGAACCTTCAAGCCACCAACTCAGCCCTGACCGAATTATTTTTTTAAAGCTGGGAATATCTTAGCCAAAATGATCTCCAGGCATTAGCTGTGGAATTAGATACTGAAGATAGCATGAGAACAAACTTCTGCTTTCCGCTGGAAAAAGACAAGCTTATCCTCAACATATCTTTATAAGTGTAATGAATGTTATTTGTTGGATGACTTCTCCTATAATTCTGCAGCGGCAGCTGCTTCTTTATCACAATAACTGGGTTTTTGTGTCTCATTATATTATTCCACTTGCATTTTTACATGGTCTTAGTTTCATGAATTAGGGGCCTTAACGGCTTTGCCAAATCCAGAAGTATTTTCCAGGAAAAAATGCAAAATGAATAAACAGCTAGGTCGTAAGTAGCAAGATTTCTAAAAGGGGGAAAGGCAATAAAACCCCAAAGTCAGATCATGTCAACAAGGCAAAGAAGGAATGCCTGGGCATCTCTGCTTTGCTTGGATTATTTGAGCTACTTTCTAAAGCTGGGGGGTCTCCAAACTTGGCCACTTTAAGACTTGTGGACTTCAACTCCCAGAATTCCTCAGCCAAAGCCAGCAAAGCCAGCAAAGTCTAGCTGAGGAACACTGGGAGTTGAAGTCCACAAGTCTTAAAGTTGCTAAGTTTGGACAGTCCTGGTTTAGAAACACTGTTTTTGGTTAACTTTTTGTGAGCAGGTAATTCTCAACTTACAATGGAGCTGCAAGTAACAATGGAGCGCAAAGTTTCTGTTCCTGAGTAAGACATTTGTTAAGTGAGTTTTGCTCCTTTTTATGACCTTTCTTGTCAGAGTTGTTAAGTGAATTACTGCAGTTGATAAGTTAGTAACACGGTTGCTTAAGTGAAGTCTTAAAATCTTAAAATTGCCAAGGTTGGAGACCCCTGTTCTAAAGTACATGAGACTCTGGATGGTTCTGAATGTTTGTGAGCAGCCAAAGGAGTGATGACTACCCAGGCTTCCCTTTTAGATACATCTGGCAGAAGCAAAACCTTTGGACTTAAAGAAAACGGGCCCTGGACAGACCCAGAATTAAATTTCCTCTTGGCTCGCCTCTGCCATGGCTCGGAGAAGGGGAAATGGAGGCACAGCCCTTTTCCACGCAGATCAGAGCCTTCTTAGAGCAGGGGTGTCAAACTCAATTTCACTGAGGGCCACAACAGGGCTGTGGTTGACCTCAGGGGACCAGGTGGGCGTGGCCAACTGGGTGGGTGTGGCCAACTGGGTGGGTGTGGCCAACTGGGTGAGTGTGGCCAGGTTGACCCCACTCCCCAAACTGCTAACATGTTTCCTCTTCACACTGGGTAGACCGGGCCGAAGCGATGTGGGCCAGTCCCTTATATTTTCCAGGATGGCCCCGTGGGCTGGATTTGACCACATCCTTGTGTGGCCTTAGGTTTGACAACCCTGTTCTAGAGCTACAAGAGGCCCTTGGAAGACCTAAATTGAATTGCCCCAGAGCAGTCCAGCCTGATATCTATTTCATATTTGTAAAAACTTCAACTTGATGATGTTTGATGGTGCACTGTTGATGTTACCTACTGGGGCCATGAAAATTTTGCAAGAAAGCAACCAAGCGCAGAGAATATCAAGGATTGCACAGTTCAGCCCTGAGCTATAAACAGTCTCTTTCTATTAGTACCCAACTTATTAAGTTAAAATTATTAGAAAACTTTTGAAGATTTCAGACTAAGCTCCGATGATAGGCTGACTCTGTAAAATCGCTTAGAAAGAGCTGTAAAGCACTGTGAAGCGGTAGAGAAGTCTAAGTGCTATTGCTATTGTTTATCTGGGGCGTCACACACGGTGTTACCTGAATTCAGGATTTTGCCTGCTGTGTGAATGCTTGTTCTGTTATTCAATGTTTTAATGATCAGCTCTTTCCCTCGGGGGGGGGGGGGGCTCCCATTGGGCCACTTTTGGAGACCGGTTTTTGGAGCTTCAGCACAAGCTTCATTCCTGACCCAATGATCTTTCAAAGGATGTCATGCCCCTGTCAGAGTCCAATTCAGAGGGGGAGGCCAAGCAGCTGACAGGGAATGGGAGTGTGGCTCTGGTGGCTGTGGAAGAAACTGGGGAAGGGCAAAGTCCGGGTGGGCAGAGCAGGGAAGAGGTAGAGCAAGGCAGAGGGAATTCAGAGGAAGACCCAGTCCCACCCTTCTTCAACTATGGCATTCAGGGAAGAACAGAGAAGGGAGCAACATGAGTTGCGTGGCTTATGGGGGAGGAAAGGGCCCTGATTCCCTTCACTAGCTGCAGCTGGGAACACAGGGAAGGGAAGTTGCGCACAGCAACTTGTTGGAAGCAAATTGTGAGTTATCTTGTTTTGTCGAGGTTTATCTGGGTTCCTGGCGTCTTCCCAACTCTGTGTGTTTTGTTGGCCTTTGAAGTCTGCAACTCCTTCTCCTGCCCTGTCCAGTTAATTGCTGCAGCTTGTGGTTTGCGTTGGTTTTTATTTACAGTTTATATGTACTTTGTTTTTGGACTGAATTTCCTTCATTTAAAGACTGTTCTTGGGAGAGTTTTCTCTCCAGCCGAAGGGAACTGGACATTCGGGGCAAAGTTGGAGATAATAAATGAACTTTTCTTACTTATGTGACTGTGTTGCCTTTGTGCCACGCCCCTTTGGGTCATCACAAAGGAGTCCTATTCAACACCCAAAGAAAGGAGACCTGGAATTCCCCCACCTGACCCTCAAACCCCCCGTTTCCCCTACGTCACTCACTTGCCATCCGAGAGGTTAATGCCGCGGAAAAGAGGGTAGTTCTCGGGCCCCGGCTTCTCCATGTGGTCCTCATACAGGAAAACCGGGGATCGCCCCAGCTCCACACCGACCTGCTGGATGCCTTGCTCATTGTAGATGGAAATCAAGAAAGCCTGGCCGCCCTTCTTGGCTTTCACCGTGGTCAGGATGGAGAAATCTTCGGGGAACGGAGTCACTGGAAGCAGAACAAGGACCAGAGAAGAGAGTGGGGTCCATTTCTCTCCCAAAGGGAAACAGCAACTTTTGATCTGGAGCCACAATGGCAGAGTTGGGTTGGAGTCCAACTGAATGACAATATCAGGGCTCTGGTGGTTGCCCCCATGTTAAATCATGAGTCTCTAGCCAGATTTCCAAAGCTTAAGAAAATTTATTTGGAGTAAAAGTGCTGGTGCTACTCTGAGCCGACTCTGAGGCACATCATTCACTATCACCCTTGACCCTGGTTTTCCCTCTAGCCCCTCCACCTCCATACATGGGCGTATCATAATTCATATTCTCCAATGGGACACATCCATAGCCAAGAGTCATCAATCGTGCTCGCCACTTAGAATTTTTCGCAGCAGAAACTTCAATCGCCTAGAAACTATCTATGAAAACATTTCTGGAATGCACTTTCAGTTTGCGAGCTGCCGCATTGCTCCCCCCTCCCTTTCTGTTCGCAACTCTAAAAGACCAGAGGTATATTTTATGAGTTGACAGAGGAAGGCTTGCTTTGAGACTTTAGTCCTCCACTTATGACCATTCGTTTAACGGCAGTTAGAAGTTGCAACACTGCTGAAAAAAGGGACTTACGACCAGTCCTTGCACTTCCACTTACAACCACGGCTGCATTCTTGCCGTCACATGATCCAAATTCAGGGGCTTAGCAACTGGCAGGCATTTAGGGTGCTTGCAGGGTCCGGGGTCCGTGATCACCATTTGTGACCTCCCTAGCCAGCTTCTGACAAGCAAAGTCAACAGGGAAGCCGCATTAGCTGAATGGCCATGGCAAAAAGGCCGTAAAATTGGGTGTGACCCACTTAACTGCACCACTTAGTGATGGACGTTCTAGTCCCTATTGTGGCCATAATCTGAGGACTACTTGCATTAGTAGCCATGGTGACACAGTGGTGAGAATGCAGTATTGCAGACTATTTCTGCCCACTGCCAGAAGTTCAATCCTGACCGGCTCAAGGTTGACTCAACCTCCTATCCTTCTGAGGTCAGTAAAATGAGGACCCAGATTGTGGGGGGGGGGGGCAAGAGGCTGACTCTGTAAACCACCTAGAGAGTGCCATGTAGCACTGCGAAGCGGTATATAAGTCTATTGCCATTGCTGTAGCTAATTGGAGCTGTGGTGGCGCAGTGGTTAGAATGCAGTATTGCAGGCTAATTCTGCTGACTGCCAGCAGTTTGATCCTGACTGGCTGAAGGTTGGCTCAGCCTTCCATCTTTCTGAGGTCAGTCAAACAAGGACCCAGATTGTTGGGGGCAATAGGCTGACTCTGTAAACTGTTTAGAGAGGGGCTGTAAAGCATCGTGAAGCTGTATATAAGTCTAAGTGCTATTGCTATTTATCTCTATAACTGCCTGCCTGCCTGCCTGCCTGCATCTCTCTTTCTTTCTTTCTTTCTTTCTTTCTTTCTTTCTTTCTTTCTTTCT
>NW_020769429.1:1187758-1203568 GCF_900518735.1 Pseudonaja textilis
GAAGGAAGGAAGGAAGGAAGGAAGGAAGGAAGGAAGGAAGGAAGGAAAGTCCTGTCTTAGCGCTTGGCCACCAGCAGACACAAGGCTCAACTGGAGGACAAGGGTTTGGCACTCTCCCTGGCCTCTCCTTGCTCCTCTGGATCCCCTCCAGCCTCACCTGGGCCACCACAGGTGCTCCCAACACGAGTGATGGCAAGCTGGCCACGCCCCCCCCCCCGGGTCAAACACAACCCTGATGAGACCCTCAATGAAATTGAGTTTGACACCACTGGTACAGGGTCTACCGCTTGAGCAGGAGGTGGGCTAGAAGACCTCCAATGTCCCTCCAGCCCTGTTATTCCACGTTCTTCTAAACTGCAAGGGGAATGCTAGGAACCGGTAACAGAGCTTGATCATGCTCTGTCCTTCCGAGACAGGAAGGGAGAGCTTAAAAGGCAGCCAATTTTATTTTAACTTTCATTAACAAAAGGCCTTTTGACTTCTGCCACACGGGAGGGGACTACTACGTTGCAAGGAGCGTGTCCTAAAAGGTACAACAGCTTCGCCATTAAAGCCGGTTTCTAGCAGAGCAGAAACATGTCCTGGAGGGATGCAGCCATTTTGTTTTAAACAACTGGCAAAGAGGAAGAGGTACCTACTTCCAACTCCATTATCCCTCCCATAAGATTTGGAAAGCACTCAAGGCTGAGATTTCGAAAAGGATAATTAAGAACAAAGTACAAAGGACGCATTAAAGCGCCTCCCCTCAACTGAAAAGGACATTCGTGGAGCCATTTCAAAAATGTGCAAGATATCATCAGGCGAGTTCTTGGCAGGTAAAAGGCCCAGATTCAGTACCTTCCCTGCCATGGGATGCTCCCTCCCGCAGGAGGCCCCCCCACCGCAATGGCCAAAGGAGAAAGGCGGCCGGGTTGCGGCCAAATCGTTGCTGAAGTCTTTATTTTATTTATTGATTCGATTTGATTTGTCAAACACAAGATAATAGGAATAAGAACAAGCATAAGTAAGAATACAGGAAATAGGCACAAATAAATGGGGACAATAGGACAGGGACGGTAAGCACGATGGTGCACTTATGCACGTCCCTTGCAGACCTCTTAGGAATGAGGTGAGGTCAATAGTGGATAGTTTGAGGGTAAAGTTTTGGGGGTTAGAGGAGGTAACAACAGAGTCAGGAAGTGCATTCCAGGAATTGACCACTCTGTGGCTGAAGTCGTACTTTCTGCAATCAAGTTTGGAGCGGTTAACATTGAGTTTGCATCTGTTGTGTGCTCTTGTATTGTTGCGTTTTAAGCTGAAACGCAATTGACTGGTAGGACGTTGTAGCAGATAATTTTGTGTACTATCTTGCAAGCAAGCAGCGCTGAGAAGCCCAAGGGGTTTTCCTTGAGACCCTCAACATATTTTCTTCCAGGGCTGCAGTGCCCCAAAGGCCAAGCCCTTTTCTGGAAGAGAGGGCCAAGGAAGACTCTCCTGAACACAGGACAGTGAGGGGAAGGGCTGGCCTCCACAGTTCCGTTCTCCATCCCACTAAGCATCACCCGATGGTGGGAAAAACAGCCACTCATTATTCTTGGGGTGCGGGGGGAGAGACTGGAAAGGAGGGGAGTTTTGACAGGTGGCTGAAGCAGCAGGTTTAAAACCTTGCTTCCTTTTGGTACCAATACTTTGAGTGAGCACAAATTGTGCGATGGCCTAGAGGTGGAACTCTCACCTCACAATCAGGAGGCTGTGAGTTCGATCCTAGGTAGAGGCAGATATTTCTCTCCCTGGGCACAATGAGACTGTATATGCTGAACAAAACTCCGTATTGGCAACAGGAAGGGCATCCAGCCAGTAAAACACTCTGGCAGCTCCATTCAGTTGCCCAGACTCCACCCCACAAGGGATTATGGGTTTCTTAAAAGATGGTGATGGTGATGACACAAATACGTATGAATACCAAAATATCCCTCCCAGAATCTTCCTTAATATGCAAGAGCATAATTACCTGCAATGGGCTGTGTGTGTGTGTCTGTCTTGTCTGTCTGTCTGTCTTCAAGAGGCAAGGGCGCCCGAACTTATGCAAGAAGATCCTAACTAGGCCACAAAGCCAGAGCAGCCATGGATTTTCACAGCCAGAGGGGCAATGACAGAAATATAATTTGGCTAATTAACAGCTGTAATAAACTTGGAGGAAATCCAAGTGCACTGGGAGGCATTCTGTTTGAAGTTGCTCACGCACGTGCCTCTCCCGCCTGTGATCAAAAAGCACACGTTCTTTCATCCGATGTGGGCACACCCTCTTCCACCCTGGGTCACCAACAAAGGGGGAGGCGTAACCTGAGAACTGAAACAAACCACGTCTCTTTTGAGGGGTTTGATTTACACACACGCACACATGAACTGTTGAGGCCTCGACAGGAGAGACTCGGAGGATAGCCTAGCAGCCACAGATACGCCCAGATGCAAAGCCTGCAAACGATCTATGGCACTTCGCAGAGGGCCCATCCGGACCTCCCAGGGTTGTCAGCAATTCAAGGGGAGAGTCACCATTTTTTTTACAAAAAAGCTGACTTACTTTTCACAAGGAGAGGACGGCCGCTGGCGTGTTTTGCTGTAGAAACCTCAGTGAACCATTGGTGGGATCCCACCAGCATCACAAACTGTTTGGGGAGTGTGCGCATGCACACCAAAAGTGAGCTGCACACCCGTGTGCGCTACCAGGTCCGGCGAGCATTTACCTTCTCCAGCTGACGAGCGGCACTCAGCTGTGCCCCGCAAAGCAGCTGAGGAGGCAAACGCATAGGATGAAGGACAGCCTAGAGCCCGGGCAGGCGGGTGGGCCAAACAGGCAGCCAGACAGTCGTCACAGCGCACTGATCCGGTGTCAGCTGCTCTTCGGAGTTACCGGTCCTATAGAACCAGGCTAAACCGGTAGCATCCCACCCCGCCTGCACAACACTTCAGAACGGCCCTGAGTCGCTTTCTGTGAGATGGAGAGCTACATATACTTGGTAAATAAATAAAATAAGTATCACTTAATTATTACACTTCAACCCCAATATAAAAACACTAAGTTTTCTTCCTGGGGGAAAATCAGGCAATTCGTGTACGATTTCAAGGGAGTCAAATTCCCAGCAAGTTAGAGAGGTCCAAGCAGCCAAAGACATCCGAGATCTTTGTCTGAGGAGCAACCTGGGGGTTGTGACTGCCAGGCACATCTCAAGGGCATCAAGACCAGGCCACACCCAGCCACAAGCTACCCGCTTGCAACTTCAATCCATGGAAACCCTTCTGCATTCTGCCCTCTGGAGCCCAGCTTCTCCTCTCAGCATTTGCTCAGTCACCCCCATTCTCAGGTCTGCCAACTCTGCCTATTCTGACCCAAACCTGGTTCCAGTAAACACAAGACATAGGTACCAGCACAACCTTTTAATGTTTCATTCATGAATCCTGTTTCTTCACAGATAAAAGGCTGCTTCCAACTAATTAGCTCCGATAAGAAAGAGCCTTGCCAAGTTTTTACAAGGCTGCCAAGAACACCAGATAAAGTTACTAAACAGTAAACCAAAGAGTCTCCAAACACCAACTCAGATATTCTAACGTCCACCAGGCTCATGTATCAAACTTCTTTGCCTCCTGCAAAGAACTGCAGTTTCTCAGCTGGCTTTTCTCAGGGAGGGGCCATTACCTTGCAGCCTTACTCCCGAGTCGCCCGTGCTCCTGCAGCTGCTCTTTCCTTTGAGCAGCCCTGCACACACGCGCACTGGGCACAGGCTCCTCGGGGACCTCTTCCTCACTGCTGCCAGCCTCCACAATCTCTGAAGGCAGCACTCCACTCCCTGATGGTCCTGGCTCCATCCCTGCATCACACGCAGGCCCATCACCTGAGTCCTCGCTCTCCGAGACCTCAGCTGTCCACACCTGTTGCCGGAGAACCACAACACTGCTTGTCTCTCGGCACTTGCTCCCCTGACCACCCCTGGTGACATTTTCTGCACCTTTTGCAAGTTGTATGAAATATTCTCCGGTGGGCGCAGTGCCAGAATTGCCTGATGGTGACAACCAATGAATGCAGAGTATTAATTGGAGTGGAAGTTGGTTGACAATGTCAGTGGCAATCTTCTATCCAGCCCACCATTCACTTTCCTAGAATGTAAATAAATACCCATTTCTAAACTAAAAAGAGGGGCAGAATCACCCCCGCTACGCCTGCTGCATTCACAACCGATGCTGGAGCAGGACTTGCCAAATTCTTTGCATTACTGAAATACAAATAATTCCCAAAACTGGGAAATGCAGGGAGCCTGAGGTTCAGTGCTCCTCTGTTTCTTGGCTGAGGGAGCCAGCATTGTCCGAAGGCATTCTCCATGGTCATGGTATGTCATGGCTATATACCAAAGGTGCACAGAATGCTCTTCCCTTCCTTGTATCCTCACGATTTATATTGACTGTTTCCTAGTATGATTTGATTGCTTATTGTCCCCTATGACTATCATTAAGTGTTGCACCTGGTGATTCTTGACTCTTGATGAATGTCTCTTTTCTTTTATGTGCACTGAGAGCATTTGCACCAAGACAAATTTCTTGTGTGTCCCAACCACACTTGGCCAATAAAGAATTCTATTCTGTTCTGTTCTGTTCTGTTCTGTTCTATTCTATTCCTACCAAAGGGGCCCCTATTAATCTACTCACATTTGCATGATTTCGAACTGCAAGGTGAGCAGGAGCTGGAGCAAGGAACAGGAGCTCACCCCATCGCGCAGCACTCAGATCTCAAACCTGGTCTGTCAGTTTTGCAGCTGACAAGCTCAGTATCTTCAACCACTGAGCCATCACTCGTGTGTTTGTGTGTGTATATTATTATCATCATCATTTTAGCCATTTGCAGAATGAAGACTTCTTCTGCTTATTTCCAACCTATTCAGTCCTGAGTTTATATGTATATGTATACACACACACACACATATATATACACACACACATACATATTGCCTTACAATGAGATGGGCAGCAAACAAATTTAATAAATAAAAAATATTTTTTTTAAAAAAACGGCACAGACTCCAGATGGAGTCGCTTCAACGCATCAGGCTCAGCTAACATGGATTAGTCACTTTTAAGTTCAATGTGCTGTCAGAATCCAGAAATTATCTTAGCATGCTCTGGGGATAAGGCTACTATTTTAAGATATGACGTAAATGCAACAATTAGTTATGTTAATTCAAGTGTAGGATTTAGCATATTGTATAAACACAGCCCAAATGTTGCTTAGCTGAAATACTGCTTATTAATACTTTATTAATTTATTTGATTCTTTTTGTTAGTTTTTAATGTTTTTTATTTTTATTTTATTATTATTAATAATATGGTTTTTACATTGTGTAAATGGCCTCAAGTCAGCATGGGCAAATAGGCGGCAATATAAATTGAATAAATAAATAAATATAAAATATGTCCTTTGAGAAGCAGTGTGCCCTCACTATGTAAATATTCCACACAACCCTTATATGTTTGGGAACATGGCTTTTAAAAATGGATGCTTCCCCGTAAATGTGCACCTCAAATGTCCATAGAAACGAATGCAAGCCTTTTCATTCCTTTTTAAATTGTAATGGTGGATGATGGAAGAGATGGTTGGATCCACCTGAGACAGACATGGGTGGAAACTCCCTCACTGCCAGATTACCTGGCCAGAGCCAATGGGAACACTTGGTTTTCTACCTAAAAGAGAAGGTTACTTGCAAATTAAAACTGAGCCACTGGCCGGAGCAACCAGAAGTGGGAGGCTCCCATTTTAAAGGTGGCACATTAACAAAAGAATCTGTATTGCGTGCTGGCACTCAGTTCTCACCCAGAAGTCCTGCCAAGTCTTCCTCCAGAGTCGAATCTTTTTTGATATGGTTAAAGTCAGCCAAAATCAGCTCATCTAACCCAAGAGAAGTGAAAAATGCAGAAGCTCCACAATTTCTTCCCCAGCTCACTTCAAATTTCTGCTTTCCTCCCCAAACGCTCCTTTTTCCTCTGCACTGGAGAACCAGCTATTTCCAAAAAAGATCCCTGAAGTTTTTGTTTGTGGAACCGTTGGTTTCAAGGCCTTTTTCAGGGAGCTAACACAGGCTGCCTGACACTATCTGGGGATGGTGGCAGAGGCAGTTTCTGCCTTTGAGAACTGGAAACAAAGCAGGAACTTCAGAGGAAGGCAGCCGGAGGCGAGAGGCAGGGCCGAGCCACTGGCAAATCGAGCAGCTGCTTCTGCATGACACGATAACTTTGGATGCCACAAACTTTCTTTGTTGGCTTGGAGTACTGCACATTTGCCTATTGGGCCCTTCTGGGGTCGGTTCAAGCACGGAACGCGGATTCATTCAGGATGCAGGGTGAGCATCCCCGGGGCACTTTCTTTGAGTGTGAAGTGACCAACGGATGGAAGCGAAAGGGAGGAAAGCTTCTCCTCCGCAGAGGAAACTTCCTGCTTGGCAACTCCAGAATGGATGCTAGAAGAGAGGACTCCCTCAGGGAAAGTTCAGGTTGCAGGGATGGTTCCTCAGGATTTCCTGGGGAAATGTGGACGTGGTTATCCAATGCCTGTTTCCAGGATATTGGTTTTACTTCCATTGTCTATTGCCTTGTGTTACCACAATGATTCCCAAGGTATTGATGTCAAGCTGATTGGCCTATAGTTTCCTGGAGGTCAGGAAATTCCTCCTTATTTCCAGGTTGAATCTCTCCTGGTTCAGTTTCCATCCATTGTTCCTTGTCTGGCCTTTGGGGGCTTTGGAGAATAGCTTGACCCCTTCCTCCTCCTCTCTGTGGCAGCCCCTCAAATATTGGAAGGCTGCTCTCCTGTCTCCGCTGGTCCTTCTCTTCCCTAGACCAGCCAGGCCCGATTCCTGCAACTGTTCATCGTAGGTTTTAGCCTCCAGTCCCCTCATAGTTGATCTTCTCTGCCCTCTTTCCAGAGTCTCAGCACCTTTTTTATATTGTGGTGACCAAAACTGGATGCAATACTCTAGGTGTGGCCTTACTAAGGCTTTATAGGGTGGTATCAGTACTTCACTTGATCTTGATTTTATCCCTCGGTTAATGCAGCTTAAGGTTGCATTGGCTTTTTTGGCTGCCACCACACACTTTTAGCTCATATTTAGCTGGTTGTCCACTAAGAATCCAAGATCCCTATCACAGTTACTGCTTTTAAGCCTATTAAGATTTATAACCATAGATACAAAGTAAAAACTGCCACCTACTGGCTGAATATTTCTGTAGTTGTTGCAATGGAAAATACGTTCTAACATGTATTCCAGCAAGTGGTTCCGAAATTACATCTGCTGGCTTCTTCAGGACCCTGGGATGCAAACCATCTCTTATTATTTCCTTGCCCATTTTAAGTTGTATATCTATTCTATCTACCCCAGTGCTATATATACAAGCATACAAACACACACACACACACACACACACACCTGCTATTTCCTTTTTCTTTGTATATTAGTTTGTATTTAATGCTTGATTTTGAAATCAAACATTAGGTCTTTACGACCAGAGCTGCCCAATCAATATGGAAGATTGATTCTTTCTGCTCAAAATAATTGTGTCATATCCTTACGGTTGCCATCCATATTTTATCTCTTCATTACTATAGGATTTTTTTTAAAAAAAAAAAACCCTCAAAATATATAGTTAAGGGTGCATTTTTTTCATACAGACTCAGCTGTGTGGCCCTTTCATACAGTTGAACTCTCAAGAGTTCTATCAAATATCAGAGACATTTGCAGAAGGACAAAATTTGGCAAATGGAGTCCTTTTGGCTGCATATTAGCAGACCATTTCATATGCGTAGTCTCATAAAACTGAATTCTTGAGAATTCCTGCTGTCCAACAGTCACAATTCAAGCGTGAGCTGTCTAGAGGACAATATATAAGGTAGTAAAGCTTACTGGTCTTGGTCAAATCAACCAACTTTTTCACCCACATACTGTGTTCTTGTTGTTACAGAACTATGGCAAAGCCACCATGAAAATCACAACCAGCCCAGAAGAAGGATGTGACAAAACATTTGCTCTACAGATGAAGCCACTGGAAGGTCTACTCAAAATAATCAGCCTTTCTCACTGGCAAGAGAGGCTGAAGCCTTCAAATGGTTGTGGCCATCAAATTATTTATCCTATTTATTTCTCTTACAATACATCAAACTGAAAGGTTACTGCCCAAAGCAGAGGAGACCCGAGGAATCCACAGAACGGGCCAAAAGTCAAAATGGCAGCCTGATTGTGACACAAAAACTCTTCAATGTGCATCAGAGGGTGGAGCTTCAACTATACAGTTGCACCCACCATCTGGCCATGGAGGGAAGCAAGCAGTGGGGTACCCCAAGGTGCTGCCTTAGTCTAATACTTGTCAATATATGTATATAAAAGCGAATTACCACTCATGAATCATCACAAAATCTCCAGAACCAGAAAGCCTACACACTTGAAATTTGGCACATATGTTCCTCTTGGCTTCTAGGGGCTCACTTAGAAAGGATTTTTGGAAATGACTATCAGAGCATTAGTATTTTGTTTTTTACTATTATTATTATTATTATTATTATTATTATTATTATTATTATTATTATCTGATGCTAAGGAGTTCTACTCCCCCTCCCCACCTGAAAAGAAATCTGTTCCAAATGCAAAACACAAGCAGAGGAGAGGAGTTTCAGTGTTAGTTTTGCCGCTTTAGTACAGAACAGTTGAGCTAAGCCACGCCCAGGCTCCTTGATGTCTCCTTCTTGCTCACACAGCAAATATTGCTTCAGTTTCCAAACAGCCCTCCAGTTTCTGACACACTGGCACGACACTAGCCAGATGACTATTGATGGATGCTGGTAGGCAGAATTTTTTCCCCTTATTTTCCTCACCAAAAACTAAGTCAGACTGCATAGTTTCGTAGCAAAGCACAGGTATAGAGCTAGTCTCTTCATAAATGATTTAAATGAGGGAGTAAAAGGGGAACTCATCAAATTTGCAGATGACGCTAAGCTGGGCGGAATAGCCAACACTTTAGAACCCAACACCCAGAAGTTCTTGACAAACCTGAACACTGTTCCCTATCCAACAAAATACAATTCCGTGGTGAGAAAACGAAGGTCTTAGGTAAGTGTATGTAACGTTCTACATTTAGGCAAGAAAAAAACAAATGCACATGTACAGAACAGATGGTACCTGATCAAGAGTAGTAACTACAACAAAGATCTTGGAGTCCTGGTGGATAATCATTGAAATCTGATCTAGCAATGTGTTGCAGCCACCAAAAAAGCCAGCACAGTTCTACAGTAGCCTGCATTAACAGAAGGATAGTATCAAGATCGTATGAAATGTTAACACTGCTTTATACTGTATTAGTGAGCCCACAATTGGAATACTGTGCCCAATTTTGAATCCACCAGGATTCAGAAAAGATGTTGGGATCTTAGAAAGAGTGCAGAGAAATGCGATGAAGATGACTAGGGATCTAGAGGAGAAACATGAAATTAATGGTTGAGGGAACCAGTCTAATGAAGAGAAGGACTAGGAGTAACAGGGTAGCAGTCTTCCAATATCTAATGGCTGTCACAGAGAAGAGGGCGTCGGCCTATTCGCCAAAGTACCTGAGAGTAGGACAAGAAGTAACAGGTGGAAGATCCAACCGTTAAAGAGAGATCCAACCAAGAACTAAGGAGAAATTTCCTAACACTAAAAAGGATTAATCAGTAGAACAGTTTGCCTTCAGAAGTTGTGGGTGGCCCCTCACTGGAGGTTTTCAAGAAGAACGGTATAGGGTCTTCTACTTGAGCAGGGGGGTTAGACTAGAAGACCTCTAAGATCCCTTCCAACTCTGTTATTCTGTATATATCTCCATCAGTATTATCTTTGTGTTTTGCTCTCTTTTTTTGTTCTCTTTTTTTGTGATTAACTAAAAATCAAGCAAGCAAGCAAGCTCCTGGATGATTTTCAGCTCAGCATGTTTCATATGACGGTCACAGGAGGAGAAAGGGGACATAAACATACCTCCACGTTTGCCATCTTGAGGTTCCACATAAAAAATGCTCCCGATAAATTCTGTCAAATAAACTTTGCACCATAATAACTGCCAGGAAGCTGTCAGTCTCCAGTGAAGCAGCCATGACCCCACAGCCCTGTTCCCTATGGAATACTGGGAGCCAAGTATCTATGGGGTGGGAGAGCTTATAAGCAACAGTCTGCTCTGACAGGCAAGCCCTGGGGGGGGGGCGTTGGGGGGGTCTCTTTGCTCCCAGTCCTCCTGGAAGTTCCACAAAAACCCCAACAGCCAAACCCAAAGGAAAACCAAGTCCACGAAGGAGGCTTCCTGAAAAAACACACCCCACTTTCAGAGCCATGGATAAAGATTATAAAGAACCACACCTAGAGTCCTGCATCCAGTTTTGATCACCACACTATAAAAAAGAGGTTGAGACTCTAGAAAAAGTGCAGAGAAGAGCAACCAGGATGATGAAGGGACTGGAAGCTAAAACACATGATGAACAGTTGCAGGAACCGGGCCTGGCTAGTCTGGTGAAGAGAAGGACCAGGGGAGACAGGATAGTGGTCTTCCAATACTTGAGGGGCTGCCACAGAGAGGAGGAAGGGGGTCAAGCTATTTTCCAAAGCACCTGAAGGCTGACAAGGAATAATGGATGGAAACTGATCAAGGAGAGATTCAACCTGGAAATAAGGAGGAATTTCCTGATAGGGAGAACCATCAACCCATGGAACAGGAGTTGCCTTCGGAAGTTGTGGGAGCTTCATCCCTGGAGGCTTTCAAGAAGAGACTGGACTGCCCTCTGTCCAAAATGGTGTAGGGTCTCCTGCTTGGGCAGAGGGTTGGACTAGATGACTCACAAGATCCCTTCCAATTCTGTTAATCTGCTAATAACTATTACTACTACTACTGTTGATGTTGTTGTTGTTGTTAATAGTATATTCTGCATGAAGAAAGGAAAGTCCACAAGGCAGTAGCAATCTAATTTCTACCAGTAGGCTGCTTGGGAGTAGCTGTGTATATTCGCATCCTCACAAACTGAATTTCTCTATCACGCAGATTAATTACCCTTCATGATAACATTCTTAGCATTTAGACTGAAGAATTGGTTTGATTATATTTTTGTGGACAAAAAATTGTTTTGGCTGGAAGCAGCAAACCCAATGCTTCCTGCTTTCTTCTTTGTTGGATGCTTATTTAAATCATTCCTATATTCCTCTCCCACTGAGTAACAATAGCACTTATATACCGCTTCACAGTGCTTTACAGCCCTTTCTAAGCACTTTACAGAGTCACACTATTGTCCCCAACAATCCGGGTCCTCATTTTACCCACCTCAGAAGGATGGAAGGCTGAGTCAACTTTGAGCCAGTCAGGATCAAACTCCTGGCAGTCAGCAAAAGTAGCCTGCCGTACTGCATTCTAACCACTGCACCACACGGCGTGTAGCTTACATTTGGGCCAGTTAATAAGTATCCCTCCTCAAGCACTGAAAAAAAAGGACCCTTGCACCTCTGCTCCTGGAAGCATTTGCTGCAACAAATGGACATTCTCCCCAGACTCAGACCGAAGACTGAGTCCAGGAGAGAACCGGTGACTATCTCACTAGCGAGTGGATTTCAATCACCAGACTGAGCCAAAACGCTTTGCCATTTTTTCAAAAAGGATAAAGAATAATTCAGAGGTCCACTGGGTTAGTGGTGCCTAACCTTTTGGGCACCAAGGACCAGTCCCATAGAGAGAGCTTTTCCATAGACCGGAGAGGCCATGGTTTCATGTGCTGCCTGCATCCCGCAGATGCGGCTCTGCTTATTTGCGCGGCATGGTTGCTGGCATGCCATGGCCTGGTGCCAGTACACGGAGCGGTGGTTGGGGACCCCTGCACTGGGTTATTGTGGATCTTTTTCTTTTGGTTGTGCCGTATCCATCATCAGACATTGGCTATTTTTATCAACAGCCGCATGAAAAAGGGCTGTTGAGTTTTGTCCAACCAGTCCCTTAGATTTTGAAGCCCTGGTGTTCTTCTTCTGCCTGGACTCGTTGGCCTTCAATCTTTCCCTGGAGGATGAAGTGAAGGATGCTGTCATGCCCCTATTGGGAGTCTGAATCTGAGGAGGAAGACGATCAGCCATCAGAGAGCGGAAGAGTATGGCTCCATTGGCTGTGGAGGAAACTGGGGAAGGGCGAAGTCTGGCTGCGCAGAGCAGGGGAGAGGTAGAAAAAGAGAGAGGGGCTTCAGAGGAAGAACAAGGCCCACCCCCCTCCTCATCCTAGGGCATGCAGGAAGGAATGGAGAAGAGAGCAACATGGGTTACGAGGGAGGAAAGGGCCCTGATACCCTTCACAAGTCATGCCTGGGGAGGGAGTTCAAAGGAGAGGCAATTTGGGAGGGGGGTTTGTCGAAACAAACATTGAGTTTATCTCATGATGGCTGCTGTTGTGTGAGTTCCTGGCACCCTCCCAACTGGTTTGATTAACTGCTGTGTTACTTCACTTGTGGGACTCCTTATCTTGCCCTGCTGGATTTATTATCTTATCTTGTCTTGCTGAACTCATAGTTTAGAGTTTTCTGTTTATAACATTTTGGATTGGAATATCTGTAGTCAAAGGCTGTTGCAGGTTCCTGGGAGAGTTTTTCTCTAAACCGGAAGGTAACCAGAACATTAGGGGCAAAGTTGGAGCTAATAAAGAGACTCCTACTTATTATTCTTTCTGTGTTGCCTTTGTGCCATGCCCTGGGTCATCACAGATGCTGTATTTTTCTGGGTGTCATGTCTCACATCCAAAATATTCTCATGTTCTCTTTTTAATGGTTTTTATTATTCCCCTTGGCTTTCCCAGGCAGCTTATCATTTCTTCGTTTCTGACTTTGTCAACACAACTTATACATAACAGCTGCATGTAAATCCACATTTCAAATGTTTCTAGTCTCTTCAAGTGCCTTTCTGTCCGAGACCAACTCAGATAGAGACAGCAGGATAGAAAAGACAGAGCATCTGACAAGCCTGATTTTCAATCTTAGGCTTATGTTGTGACTGCAGAAGGCCTTTTTCATTTTGAAGAATGCTGTTCAAGCTTTCTCTATCCTCGTCTTAACTTCAGGGGTTCTGTCCCAGCTTTCATGTAAATTAGAAGCGAGAGACATGATCCTTTCAACTTTTTCTAGTGGTAATCCTTCCAAAGTTATCGGTGTAGACTAATGGGTTATTTGCTGATGACCATGATCTTGGTTATTGTTCTGACCCAGGCTTGGTAAACCGTAATCACGCACAAACCTATTTTAAAAGCAAGACTTATTTTATTGCAACGGTGGGAATTGTTTTCATTCTCAGCCAGAATTAATCTCAAACAGTCCCACAAGATAAGCACACACCTTTCAGTTCTGTGAAGTGCTGCCAAGAACAGAAGTATCAAATGAACTAATTGCCCAGAATTTTATATTTGTTTCAAACAATTCCAATTAGGCTTGGAAAAGACTACTTTGAAGATTTAAATAAAATTGTGTTGAAATATATATGGCAAGGTAAGAAAGCGAGAATAAAGTTAAAACTTTTGCAAGATGCTAGAATTAGAGGAGGATTTGGTTTGCCTAATTGGGAGTTGTACTACCAAGCTACAAATCTGATGTGGGTTAAGGAATGGATAACACTAAGAAATGCTAGATTGTTGACATTAGAAGGACATGATTTGTTGTTGGGCTGGCATGCTTTTTTATGGTATAAAGGAACTAAAACACAGGGGTATTTTAGAAGACATTATATACGGGAATCTCTGTGGTTAAACTGGGAGAAGATTAAAAGACAATGTTATTTGAAAATTCCAGTCCGGTTATCAACTATTGAAGCATTTTCTTATCCTATAATATACAAAAAGGAACAAACAGTTAGATATGGTGAAATATTGAATGAAAAGGGTGAACTTAAATCTATGCAAAAACTAGAGGAACAAGGTATAAAGATGAATTGGTTTTCATATGGGCAAATACATTCAAGGTATGATAAAGATTCTAAAACAGAAGGTTTCTATGATAAACTGACTGACTTAGATTTTGACAGGTACTGATGAAAAGGTGATTAAAAATTGTATGGACATTTATTAGAAATTAAACTAGAAGAAGAACAAGTTAAAGAAACTATGATTGCTTGGGGGAAGAATTTTGGATATGGGATCGATTTAGAGAAATGGCAAAAATTGTGGTCTCAAAATTATAAAATGACAATGTCAACAGCATATAAAGAAAATTTGTATAAGATGTTTTACAGGTGGCATTTTCCCCCGACAAGAATAGCAAGAATGTTCAAGAATAAATCCAAAAAATGTTGGAAATGTCATCAGATACCTGGCTCATATAACCATATGTGATGGACTTGCGTGGATGCTAAAAAATACTGGACTAAAATCCACATGTGGTTGGAAAAAATGACAAAAAACATATAGACTTGAAACCAGAGATATTTTTATTGGGAATTTTACCTGAAATATATAGTAAAGACTTGAAATACCTGATTGTAAATGTATTAACAGCGGCTAGGATTGTATTTGCTAAAAAACTGGAAAAATGAGAAAACACCATCACAGGAGGAAATCATTAAGAAAATATTGGAATATGCTGAAATGAGTAGGTTGACATTTGAAATTAGAGAACAAGATGAAAAACAATTTTATAAAATTTGGGATCTTTTCTATCAATGGTTAGACAATAAAATACAGTAATGAAATATGTAGACTTTTAAAAAATAATAAAGATATAAAGATATACTTTTTTCTTATTATATCTACAAAATGATTTTAGGATAGATTTGGGATGATAATATGAACTGTTATAAAATAAACTAAGTAAATTATGATTATCCTGTAAAACATGAATGAATAAAAGTATAGTCAAATGATTGATTTAATAATGATACTAGGGTATTTTAATTTTTGATTGACAATATGAGATTATATGTAATGTAATTGTAATTGAAGACTACGAAATGGAAGCACAAAACAATTTGTAAACCAACCAGCACACTGTATGTACACCTATGGAAGATAGCTTGACGTTTTTATGGTTTGTTTGTTTATGTTTGTTTTTAAAAACCAATAAAATTTATATTAAAAAAAGGAAGTATCAAATGAACTAGAAGAAAAACCAACCAAAGTACAAAGAGCTTCAAGGGTGACTCTGAACCGATCGAACTACTTTGCTTCCTGCAAAGGTTTCATCATTTAGGCCTGACTTTTATCCCTTAGGGGAGGAGCAATCACCTCGCAGCCTTACTCCTGAGTCACCCCTTTTGTCTCAGCTGCTCTCGCCTTCTAGCAGCTCTGCACACACACGCACTGGGAACAGGCTCCCCTTGTTCCTCTGCCTCGCTGCTGGCAGACTCTGGAGGTTCTGGAGTCAACATCCCACTCCCAGATGGTCCTGGCCCCATCCCTGCACTGGACACAGGACCCTCATCTGAGTCCGCTCCAGACTCCCGGACTGGTCCCCGTTCTTCCCCACGGTCTGATTCTGCTGCCATCTGCACCGGCTGCCAGAGAACCACAACAGTTATTATGGATATCATGGTAAATTGGCAAAGTGCAATTGCTAGAGAAGAAGGGAAGAACTAGATAATTTCCAAGAGCCCCAGCACTGTTTGCCCCTTTCGTGCATTCTTTTCCTGCTAATCCACAAGAAATGCTGGATCCCAGGACGCAACCTGGGTGGATTTTCAGGCCAGCAAAGTGAAGCAAGCAAGGGAAGAACTCCCTGTCCAAAGCACATTTCGAAGAAGAAGAAGAAGAAGAAGAAGAAGAAGAAGAAGAAGAAGAAGA
>NW_020769429.1:1209241-1236300 GCF_900518735.1 Pseudonaja textilis
ATGGATGGATGGATGGATGGATGGATGGATGGATGGATGGATGGATGGATGGAGAAGTTGCCAGAAAAGAAGATGGCCACCACCGTTGACTGGGCCTTCTGGCCACTCGTCAATCTTCCACCTTATACAAGCCTCAGTGGCGCAGTGGTCAGAGTGTAGTACTGCAGGCTACTTCTGCTGCCTGCCAGCTGCCTGCAATTTGGCAGATCAAATCTCACCAGGCTCAAGGTTGACTCAGCCTTTGGTCTTTCCGAGGTGGGTAAAATGAGAAGCCAGATGGTTGGGGGAAAGAGGCTGACTTTGTAAACCGCTTTGAGAGGGCTGTAAAAGCACTGTGAAGCGGTATGTAAGTCTCAGTGCTAGTGCTGCTATCTGAAGATCCCTCATGAGGACATTCAGGCACATCTGGTGCCGCTGTGTTCAACAGGCAACACACATGGCAAGAACAAAAGGAAAAGAGAGGAAGTGTGTAAAAGTGGGGAGATGGTGCTATTTGGCGCAGCATGAAAGAGTGAAGTAAACATATCTGGATCCACAGAAGGGGACGTGGAAGAAGAGCCTCAGATGGACTCAAGGGTATTTTAAGCTTAGCAAATAAAGTCAGGGCTAAAGCAAAGAAGACACAGCAAGAGCCTTCCAGTTTAACAAGAGAAGTGACTGTGTTATTTCCCACATCAGCAGCCCTTTCAGGCACCACGTCACCTTATGCAACCTTAAATACGTACGTGCATAAAAATAAAATAAAAAAAACCATTACAAAAATAAAATATAAATTAAAAACATTTAAATCTCCCCAGGAAATATTCTTGAGGCTCTGGGGCTCCCTGGTGCCCCGCATTCTTCCCAACGCAGCTCCAGCAAACTTCCCTGGCAATTTCCCAGCCCAGAGAAACGCCTGGCTGCTTCCCCCTCCCTACCCCACTTCCCCCTCCCTGGACCTCCAGTTTCCTTCTCTTGCACACCAAGATTGTGTGTGTGGAGGGATGGGTTGTACGGGCGACCACACAGCTACAAACAGCTGCTTTATTTTTTGCAGAAGAAAAGGCAAGGGAGCACGTGACCTCCGCGGCTCATTCCTAGCCTTAGAAGTCATAATCATGTTTATATGCCTCCATCTTCAGATTGCATTCTTGGCCTGCTGTCTTAATGCAGAGTGACGAAGAATGTAAATGTGCATTACACCTCATTCGCTGCACAGTAAATTGTGTGTGTGTGTGTGTGCATATTTTCCCCCATCTGGAATCCTCCTTTGTGTTGCCGTGAGCACCACACAAGACAATTCCCAGATAGGGATTCTGGAAATCATAACCAAAATGGAGCTTTGGGGAAAGCCCATTCATACTCTTAGCCAAATAAAGTGGATTAGGAAGTCAGACTGGGAAGTCTGCATTTTCCTATGCTATCATGTTTTTTGCCTTCCGTGGAGGACCTGTGTACTGCACAAGCCAGAAAAAGGGGCTGCAAAAATATCTACAGACCCCACATATCCCGGACAGAAACTTTTTCCCTCAAGACAACTCTGTGCGGCGTTGCACACCAAAACAACTAGACACGAGGATTTTTTTCCTCCATCCCATCACTCGGCTAAACAACTAATTCCCACAACCCTCTGCTCTATGCCCTGGGACGTTCAGCTACGTAGTAGGGCTGGGTTGCTAATATCCTTCTCATCTTTCCTATTATCTATTTCCTTAGCTTCTTATGACTATAGCTTTGCTGCTTTTACTGTATGGTTTATGTTGATTGCTTCTATATTTCGTATCCTATTATGATTTGTGTTGATTGCTTATTTAGCATCCTAGTATTTAGCCACTGAGTGTTGTATCTTATGATTTATGATGATTGCATTTTATGATTATGATCATGATTTATCGCTTGTCGCTTGTATGTACCCTGAGAGCATATGCACCAAAGACAAATTCCTTGTGTATCCAATCACACTTGGCCAATAAAGAATTCTATTCTATTCTAATTCTAATTCTAATTCTAATTCTAATTCTAATTCTAATTCTAATTCTAATTCTAATTCTAATTCTAATTCTATTCTAATTCTAATCTATTCTATTCTATTCTTATTCTAATTCTATTCTATTCGATTCGAATTCTAATTCTTATTCTAATTCTATTCTATTCTTATTCTATTCTATTCTATTCTTATTCTAATTCAATTCAATTCTATTCTATTCTTATTCTATTCTATTCTTATTCTTGTTCTATTCTATTCTATTCTTATTCTTATTCTATTCTATTCTTTCCCTTCCCTTCCTCTATTCTATTCTATTCATTCTAATCCTTTCTATTCTATTTATTCTAATTTTTATTCTATTCTATTTCTATTTCTAATTCTAATTCTATTCTATTCCTTTTCTTACTCTGCTCTGCTCCTATTCCAATTCCTATTCCAATTCCAGCCCAGTCTCGCCATCCCTGTTTCATTATTTCCATTCTGCCATTGGAAAGATGCCAGATTCCCTTTCTCTTACTTAGACAGTGAGACAGGCGGAGTCTCAATTCAATAAATAAATAAATAAAAATAACACCACTGTGCCCCTGAATCCAGCTCCCCATTTAGGAATGGGAATGAATTACAAAGTGGATTAAGGAAAGCACCCGGACCCTGATGCACAAGCAACGTGCGTGTGTGAACATACTTGGTGGTTTGGGATTCTTTTTTATGCAAACGCTGCCGGCAGAGATAACTTTGAGTTGCTAGACACGATAAGCAATGAGTAAATCATATCTTAATTCAAAGAAGATGAGCCCTTCTGCCTGTAAATCTGTGGCCATAACCAGTTCCACGTGCTAGCTAGCATGGGGATAGCCCAAAGCCAGGAGGAAACAGACACTGACCATGTTGTGCCCATCAGGGCTACTCCGTTGCCTTCCTCCTTCAGTTGGAGAATGAGCAGACATGGCGGGCAGGGGGCAGATTGGGAAAGGAAAGCTAAATCTGTAGGAGATTCCTTAAAAAATTAGCAAAAAAATCACCCTGAAAACAAGCAGACAGGAAGTACAATACCACAATTATAGAGCACTGTAAGCAAAAACCTAAAATCAACCTGTGTGCCTGGGAATTAAACAGCTTTTTCTGACAGCAGGCAATGCAATGATGAATGGTTAAAGGAAGCAGGTATGTCTAGCATAGTGAAGAGGAGGATTAGGGGTGGCATGAAGGCTGCCTCCTTCGGGCATTTGAGCAGCTGTCAAAGAGAAGAATTGGAATTAGGATTTAGAATTAGAATTAAAACAGAATGAGGTGGAAGAGACTTTGAAGGTCTTCTAGTCCAACCCCGGCTCAAGCTGAGATCTACTACCGAGGTCCACTAATTCTTTAAAGGCTTCTGGGGATTGGAAAGGAAGCAATGGGTGGAAGTTTGTTCAAGAGAGATTCTACCTGAAAGCAATAACAATTCATCAACCAAAAAACTTGTCTTCTGGAGCTCCGTGCGCTCCACCTCTGGAAGTTTTCAAGAAAAGACTGGACTGCCATTTGTCCGGGAGGCAGTAAATTCTCCTGCTGGGGCAGAGGGTTGGACCTCAAGACCTCCAAGGTCCTTCTGTGACATCTTAAGAGAGCGACTGTGCAAACTACCAGGAAGTCCTTGGACAACCACAATTAGGAGCTGAATTTCTGTTGCTAACCAGGGTAGACGTTAAATGAATCCTGCCTGGTTTTACTTTACCTTTTGGGGGGGGGGCACGATTGTTAAGTGAATCATGCAGTTTGTTAAATGAATCCTGCTTCCTCACATTGACTTTTCTTGTTGGAAGCCAGCTGCATAGATCACATGTGGCAATCTCACAACCCAGAGATGTTCTAAGAGTTGTGGATACATGCCGGTTGCCAAGTGCCCAATTTTTTTTACCACGGGGATGCTGTAACAGTCGTAACCATGAGGGCTGGTTTTAAGCCGTTTTGTTTAAAGCACCACTGCAATTTCAAACATTTGCTTAATGAATGGTAGTATGTTGAGGAGTGCCTATAGTGCAAAGATGGCTTGGGCAACCAACTTTATTTCTCCAATAAGGAGGAATTTCCTGACAAAGAGAGCAACCCACCCATGGAACAGAAGTTGTCTTTGGAAGTTGTGGGAGCTTCGTGCCTGGAGGCTTTCAAGAAGAGACTGGACTGCCCATCTGTCAGAAATGGGGTAGGGTCTCCTGCTTGGGTGGGGGGTTGGACTAGGTGACCTACAAGGTCCCCTCCAACTCTGCTAATCTGAGGACAGGGCTGGGAAAGAGAGAAGTTACAGTATTCATTAATTCGTTCATTCATTCATTCATTTAGTATGCCGCAGACCCATAATGGATCCAGGCTTTTTCATGTGATGTGAGCACAAAACTATTGGCCCTAGAAGCCTCTTGGAGGTCACATTTTCAGAAATATAGATACTCAAAAGCCCAACTGGTCATATCTGAATAACCCCAAGATCCTGCCTGAACCAATTTCAAAGGCTCTCCCAAAAGTGAAATGCTTTTAGCATCTCTTCAAAGTTTGAGCAACAAGGCTGCAGGAGTAATTCCAGTGGGCATTTGTTCCTGAGAATTGGCACTAGATGGGGAAAGTTTCTCAGCCATGATGTAGCCATGATGTCCATACAAAGTCAGGCCAGATTAAACCATGAAGTTGGGTGCGCAAACACATGAGTTACAAGTGAGTTTTTCAAATAATTAGGCATGGAAGCACCCCAAGTCTATACTAACAAGCTGGCACTCTTAGTGTATATTCCACCAGTGTAGGAACTGGTGAGAGAAGGAAGGGTGGGGGGAGTTTGGGGCAGGACCAGAACATGTGAACAGCATGCTTGGGCTCAGATCAGTGGACAGAGAAAGTTATTGGCAACCAGCTATTGAGAGAATTTGCGTGTGAAATGATCAGAGCATGAACTGGCGGAGTGCAGAACCAACAAATCCTATGAATGTTCATTACGGAAAATTTTTGGTGGTTTTAGTGATGAAAGATTTTAAATAATGATTCTGAACAACGTAGCTTACCACTTGGAAGCCAAAAAGTGAAGAGAAATGGAGAGGTCATTATTAATTGGTTTAATTGTTGGTTTGTTTAAAATAAGAGCCATTTTATCTCTATCCCACAGAACCCTGGACAGGTCACGACGATGCACATAACAACAATGGAACAATACAAAAACCAGAAATCAACAACCAAAGTAGAATTAGATACACAACCGGGATAGCAATCCAGCCAAACCCTGGACATGCGCTGTTTAGCCCACATCCTAAGAATTACTGTCTTCTCCCTATTCAGACCGAGTCAATCCATCCATCAGAGGAGAGCCAGAAGGGACCTTCTGTGGGAACAAAACCTGCCTTAAAACAGGCCCAGACACTTGGAAGAGGCCGGGAAGGAAAGGAAACTGGCAAAAGACTTTGTGGTTAAGATGCTCAAAACAAACAAGTTGCTGACTTTAGTTTGTGTCAAGACAACTTTGATGGGATGAGAAGGCGCAGCCCTGGGCAGAGCAGAATAAATACTCATTTGTTTGCTTCATGTCATCTGAATTTGGCAGCCTCCTCCGTTTTTCTGTCTAGCTGCAACATCCGAGCATCTCTGGACATGTACTAATTTATTTGAGTGTATTTGGATGAGATCCTGAGAGCCAGTTTGGTCTAGCAGTTTAAGGTCTGAGGCTGGAAACCAGCAGACAGCGAGTTCTGGTCCTACCTTGGGCGTGAATATGAGCTAGGTGACTTTATGCCAGCCCCACTCTCTCAGCCCAACCCGCCTCACAGGGTTATTGTGGGGAAAAAATAGGAGGAAGGAGTATTGGGTATGTTCGCCACCTTCAGTTATTTATAAAAATTATAAAAGTGGGATTTAAAAAAATATCATAAATAACTTCAGGGGACTTAAGGAGTAACTTTCAATAAATACCACACTCCTCCATTAATTCACTGATTCCCACCAGACCGGATCCCAAAGGTCTCTTTCACCCTTTTGGAGAATGCAGAGAAGCCCAGGATGCAAACTCCAGCCCCAAAGTCCTCCTTCCAGGTTCTCACCCTTTCTTCCTCCTCTCCTGGGGAGGGGGAGGATTTTGCAGCATCCCCTCCCTCTGCAGGCATTGGCTGGGCAGGTTCTGGCTGGACAGGCAGTTGCAGTTATCTTGATCCTGAGACGCAAAGAGCTTGACAAGACCCTAGACTGGGAGGCCCCCGGGTGGCCAGTGCAGCTGAAGTCACTTGAAAAGGGCCTGAGTAACTATTGTTAAGGCCTTCTACATATGATTAGTCCTTTACTAACCTGTTCCTCGAGACATCTCCTTCCACATATAAGTGTTCTGACCAAGGCTTCCGAGGCTTATTTTATTGCAACGCTGGGAATTATTTTCATTCCCAGCCAGTACTGAATCTCAAACAGTCCTTCAAGATAAGCACCCACCTTGCTTTCTTGTGAAGTGCTGCCAATAACAGAAGTATCAAACGAACTAGAAAGAAAACCAACCGAAGTACAAAGAGCTCCAAGAAGGAGTCTGAACCGAATGAATGACTTTGCTTCCTGCAAAGGGTTCATCACCTTAGCCTGTCCTTTATACCTTATGGGAGGGGCAATAACCTCCCAGCCTTACTCCCGAGTCGCCCCTTCTGCTTCAGCTGCTCTTGTCTTCTAGCAGCTCTGTGCACACGTGCGCATTGGGAACAGGCTCCCCTGGGTTCTCTGCCTCGTTGCTGCCAGACTCTGGAGGCTCTTGAGTCAGCACCCCGCTCCCAGATGGTCCTGGCCCCATCTCTGCATCGGATGCAGGACTCTTGTCCGAGTCCTCTCCAGACTGGTCCCCGTTCTTCCCCACTGTCCGATTCCGCTGCCCTCTGCACAGGCTGCCGGCGAACCACAACAATAAGCATCTCCTTCCCGCTGCTTCTTATATGGAGACTCAAGGCATGCAAACCAAGCTGGAAACCCAGAATTGCTTGCTTGTTGCAACAAAACTCATGGTGCACTTCCAGGCCAGGAACAGAGAGGAACCAAACAGTTAATGGGAATTGATTCTGTGGACTAAGTGTGAATGCCAACCATAACGTGTGCCAAAAACACAAACTGTGCCAAAAACACAGTCCCTCGAGATAAGCATCCACCTTTATCTCCTTTGAAGTGCTGCCAACAACTAAAGGGCCAAATGAACTAGAAAAAAACCAACTGAAGTACAAAGTCCACACAGAGCTTCAATCTGAACAGAATGAACAACTTTGCTTCCTGCAAAGGGTTCATCACCTTAGCCTGTCCTTTATACCTTATGGGAGGGGCCATCACCTCCCAGCCTTACTCCCGAGTTGCCCCTTTTGTTTCAGCTGCTCTTGCCTTCTAGCAGCTCTGTGCACATGCGCATTGGTAACAGGCTCCCCTTGATCCTCTGCCTCGCTGCTGCCAGACTGTGGAGGCTCCGGAGTCAGCAGACAACTCCCAGATGGTCCTGGCCTCATCTCTGCATCGGATGTCGGACCCTGGTCCGAGTCCTCTCCAGACTCCCAGACTGGTCCCTGTTCTTTCCCACTGACCGACTCCGCCGCTGTCTGCCCCGGCTGCCGGCGAACCACAACACCGTCCTTCCTTACAATGGGCACTTGGGATGCTCCAGCATCCAAACCCTGGCCTGGCTATAGTGCATCTGAGCAGCCTGGCAGAATCCGTGGACCCTGCTGGTGTCGCCTCTAAGTGCACCCTAAGAGGGGTCCACTCACAAGAAAGCTTTTTGCAAGCAGTCCAGTCCAACCCAGCCACCTTCCAACATTGAAGCTGTTTGTGCAACTTGGCCCATCCGTTAGCCAAAACAATGTCAGAGCATTGTAAGCTGCTCATCCCTGACCAAAGGCTCCTCGGGGACTCAGGGGGAAGATTACATGTGAGCTGGTTGCTGTTCAGTCTCGGGGAGACGGAGCAGGAGGGGGGAATGCATGGCTGGACTTCCTGCCCTTCCTCTTGTTCTCCCTCCTGCCCAGGCTCTTTGCAGCAGAGACGGTGGGGGTTCCACAGGCCTGACTTAATCATGGGCTGACTGACACTGAGCAGATGCAAAGGACCCAGCTGCACACACACACACACACACACACACACACACACACACACACTGCTGTCACCAGTTCACTTCGCTAAAAGGGGAAAACTGATTCTGCCCCATCCAAACACACAACCGCAAAGATGTGCTAGAGAGTCTACATCCCCACTGAAGTCCTTCCTATGCTCTTAATGCCAGAGGACGAATAGAACAAAACAGAACAGAAGATAGAAGAGAGAAGATAGAAGATAGAAGATATAGAAGATAGAAGATAGAAGATAGAAGATAGAAGATAGAATAGAATAGAATAGAATAGAATAGAATAGAATAGAATAGAATAGAATAGAATAGAATAGAATAGAATAGAATAGAATAGAATAGCTTTTTTATTGGTCAAGTGTAATTGGACACACAAGGAATTTGTCTTGGTGCAAAGGCTCTCAGGGTACATAAAAGAAAAGATACATTCATCAAGAGTCAAGAATCATCAGGTCCAACACTTAATGATAGTCACAGGGTACAATAAGCAATCAAATCATACTAGGAAACCGTCCATATAAATCGTAAGGATACAAGCGTCAAAGCTACAGTCATACAGTCATAAGTGGGAGGAGATGGGTGAAAGGATGGATGGGAGGATTAATAGTGATAGTAGTGCAGACTTTGTAAATAGTTAGACAGTGTTGAGGGAGTTATTTGTTTAGCAGAGTGATGGCGTTCGGGGGAAAACTCTCCTTGGGTCTCGTTGTTCTGGTATGCAGGGCTCTATAGCATCGTTTTGAGGGTGGGACTTGAAACAGTTTCTGTCCAGGGTGTGAGGGGTCTGTAAATGTTTTCACAGCCCTCTTTTTGGCTCGTGCAGTATACAGGTCCTTGATGGAAGGCAGGTGGGTAGACACGGTTTTTTCTGCAGTCCTAATTACTCTCTGGAGTCTGGGTCTGTCCCGTTGGGTTGCAGAACCGAATCAGACAGTGATGGAGGTGCAGAGGACAGACTCCATCACTTCTCTGTAGAACTGAATCAGCAGCTCCTTGGGCAGTTGAGCTTCCATCTCAGAGCAGTTCAACCTGCCCAGGACTGCAGCGTGATATAAAATAAAATATTATCCCATGCCATGGGGAGAGACGAGAGTCAACATGATACAGGTGTCCCTCCTGTCAGCTCGAAAGCCATTTTTCTTTTAGGCTTCTGGGCTGCCACATTCAGTGCCTGGGAATGCCATGCCCCCGTTGGAATCTGATTCTGAGGGGGAGGTGGAACAGCTGAGAGGGAGTGGGAGTGTGGCTCCGGTGGAAGGACATAGTCTGGCTGGGCATTCAGAGGAAGACCCAGGCCCACCCCCTCTTCAACTTAGGGCACGCAGGGAGGAACAGATAAAGGAGCAACATGAGTTATGTGGGTTACAGGGGGGGGAAGGGCCCTGATTCCCTTCTTAGCTGCAGCTGGGAAAACAGGATTTTAAAAGAGCATTTGCGCACAGCACCTTGCTGGAAGCAAAGCATGCATTATCTTTGTTTGTCAAGTCTTATCTGGGTTCTGGCATCCTCCCAACTGTGTGTGTTTCATTATCTTTTGAAGCCTGCAATTCCTTATCCTGCCCTGTCTCGTTAATTGCTGCAGCTTGTGGTTTGTGTTGGTTTTTATTTATAATTTAGATGTACTTTGGGTTGGATGGAATTTCTCCCCTTTAAAAACTGTTCTTGGGAGAGTTTTTTCTCCAGTCGATGATAACTGGACATTGAGGACCAAGTTGGAGGTATTAAAGGGACTTTACCTACTTTTGTGACTTTGTTGCTTTTGTGCCACGCCCCTTTGGGTCATCACCAGAAATTTGGGAGGGGGGATTTCAAGGAGCATTGGAAGATCAGCCACAACATTCCTTTCTCGGAAAGTCAAGGACATGTTACCCTGCACCTGGAGGGGAGTGACTGGGGATAGTCTCCGGTTGAAACCAAGTAAAGATTGGACCATGTGATGGACTATTGGGTGCAGGGGTTGATTTGGGATTTTCTTTGGGCTAGGGGAAACTGGGAGCTCTCAGATTTGAGTTTTCCCCACATGTGCCAATATGACACCTCTAATAAAATGGATCTTTGGGAAGACGATATTCTCGGAGTCTTTTTGAAGGTTGTTACTTGGAACGCTGAGACATCCTTTTTCTTTTTCAGGCTGAAAAACATCACTTTTAGAGAAGCCCAACTAGATCTGCAAGGCTGTTTTTCAGGCTGGACAAAATGAAGAAGCGACCGCAACAATGGCCCAGTCGGTCCCGAGTCCACTTTCCATTTCCAGCCAGCTCCCTCTCCCTGTGCTGGAGACCCCAGGCAACCCCCGTGGAAAGGAAATCAGAAAGCTTCCCGTACAATCTCGCCTCCACTAACGGTCAAAACAAATAGAATTTGTGGGGGCAGCTGTGCCAGTGGCTGAGCCCTCTGCTGACTCAGCGCTTCTGAAATGACTGCCAGATGTGCTGTGCATAAAACCCAAACGCGGCTCCAGAAAGATTTGAGAATCCCTGCAGCTTAGAGAAATCTGACAGATGCCGTATTTTTTTAAAGAGATTTTCTTGGATAGTTTTTGCATCGCTTGTTGACAGAAAATCCTACTGGCTCTCCTCTCCGGGACGGACTTTTTCCCTTCCCCATTTTTGGTGGAAAGAGCCATTCTCCTAGCAAAGTGGCCTTTCTTGCTGGCCTGTAGAAAATGGGGGGATTCTCTCTGGGGTGGGGTTGAACTGAGGATGTTGCGGCCCAAAAATAAGAGCCAGACTTTTCTGCCGGGTTGCTGCCCATTTCCGGGTCTTTGTGACAAACTCACACTGGCTCCTCTTCCGCCTTTCCCTCCTTCACAGTTCCTGTGCTCAGCAGTGGGGTCACTTCCTTCTCTTCCTCTCTTCTTGATCGGAAGGAAAATTGTCATCGGATGTCAAGGGTTGTTTCACCTAGCCAGACTACATTCCCCACTTGCTTTGGGTGTATTTCTTGAAGACTACATGGGAAACTATCCTAAAGAAGCGAAGATCTAAACCATAAGCTCGCCAAGAGGTTGGGGTTCACTTATTTCGGTGCTTTGATACCACCGGATGAAGCCTCCCCCTCCCTCGGTTTCCCCTGCCAAAGGTCCAAGTCCAATTCCTAGACTTCTCCAGGAGGTCTGATATGAATTCCACACAATGCCATGTCGTTGAAGCCACGGTTCTTATCTGTCATAGCTTGCTGATTACTTCTGAACTCAGGAGGACCATATGTGTGGGGTTCTTAATGCTCTCTGAGCCTGGTTGTTTTTTCCAGATGTTGTGGTACCCAATTAGGTAACATATACAAGTGCACTGATGATGTTACCTGGTTGGGTAATAAAATGTCTGTAAGAAAACAATCAAGCTCAGAGAGCACCAAGGACTCCATAGTTCGACCCACAGCAACAAATGGTCTCTTCTGTTAGCACCGCATCTCCTGAACAAAAGAAGAGGGAGAAACAGCCCACCTGTCTTCCCATACCTGGCTCTGAGCAGAATCCTTCCTACAGCTGCCAGACACAATCCAGGACCCCCTGAATGTGATCATCTAAAGCTCCTGTAACCCAGAGGAATGAGGGCAAAGAGCTGAGGTGGCACCAATCTACAAAAAAGGGAACAAAATGGATCCAGGAAATTATCGGCCAATCAGCTTGACATCGATACCTGGGAAAATCCTGGAAAAGTTAACCAGGCAGTGCATTTGGGAGCACCCAGAAATGAACAAGATGGTTATGAGCATGGCTTTGTTAAAAGCAGATCATGTCAAACATATTGCCTTCTTTGAGAAAGTGACTAAATTAATGGACCAGCAAAATGCTGTGGTATACTTGGGCTTAAGTAAGGCACCTGACAAAGTAGGCCACAACCTACTCCTTGATAAGATGGAAAAATGTGGGATAAACAGCATCACCACCAGATGGATTCGTAACTACCTGACCAACCACGCTCAAAGTGTAAATACATCTACATGGAGGAAGCCTGCACTGGGAGCCCCAAAGGTCCTGCCTTAGGCCCAGTACTCTGCAATATCTTCATGAATGATCTAGATGAGGAGACAGAAGGAGAACCTGTCAAATTTGTAGATGACACCGAGGTAGCGGGGGTGGGGCTGGTATTGTTGACACTTTGGGAGGTAGACTCAAAATTCGGAAGGATCTTGACAGACTTGAGCATTAGGCCCCATCCAACAAGGTGCAATTCAGTAGCGGGAAAAGTAAAGTCCTGAACCTGAGGAAAAACCAAATGCACAGGTACAGAGTAGGCAGTACCTGGCCAGGGGTGGGTTTCTACCGGTTCTGTCCACCCCTGTAGAACCGGTAGCTCTGAAGAGCAGCAGACATAGAACCGGTTCTATGTCTGCTGCTGTTTTGGCCCACCTGCCCGCCCGGGCTCTTACCTGATCTTTATTTCCTAATGTTTTTTTTTTTCAACTTCAGCTGCCGAACATGGGCTGCATCAACAATCAAGATCATGAGAAGTGATAATTCCAGTTTATACTGTCTAGTAAGGCCACACCTGGAATACTACATGCACTTCTAGTCACCACAGGACAAACAAAAAAAACATGAGATCCTAGAAGTGTGAAGAGAAGAGCAACAAAGATGATAAAAGGCTAAACCATATGATGAATGGTGGAGGGAATTAGGTATGCATACCCTGTTGAAAAGAAGAATTAAGGTGGACATGAAATGTGTCTTCTGGCTCTTCAGGAGCTATCACAGAGAAGAGGTCAATTTATTCTCCAAAGCCCCGGAGGGCAGGACAAGAAGTAACCCATGGAAACTTGTCAGAGACCAGATCTTTTCCCATTCTGCTAGGGTGATGCTCCGACCCACGTTTCTGCTCCATGCAATCCTATTTCCTTTGAATTTGAAGGTACACCCACTGATCAATTATAAATCCTCCGTTCTTGTAATTCTTGTCGTGTTGGTATGGTTTTATTATAATTGTTTTCCCTACTCTAGCCTTCCTCTCTTTCCCTCTTGGCCTATGCCAAGACCTGTTTGTCTTTTTGTTCTATATAATTTGTAGCTGTGTTGTTGTTTTTTAAAAAGTAAAATTAATAAAGTTTTTTCTAAAAAAAAAAGAAAAAAGAAAACTTGTCAGAGACATCCAACCTAGAACTAAGGAGAAATTTCCTGATTGTGAGAACAATTACAGTAATCAATAGGATGATTTGTGGGTGCTCCAACACTGGAGGTTTTTGAGAAGAGATTGATTGGACAGTTACTTGCCTGGAAGGGTTCTGCTGCTTAAGCAGGGGGTTGGATTAGAAATTTCCAAGGTCCCTTCAACTCTCTTATTCTATGTTCTATGACCTGCTCCCAGGGTTCCAGAAAACCCCAATTCCACTTAAAAACTCCAAGGCAGGCATTTTCTCAAAGTTCCTTTTATCACAGTAGCCATACCGGCAGATCTGGGAAAACCTGACTCTGAAAGTTCCGGGTTTTCCTCCAATAAGCAAAAAAAACTACAATTCCACCCGCTGCACCCATTCTTCCATCACATGCCCATCCATTCCACCATCCATTCCAACTTGAGACATCCCCTCTGCTACTCCTCCTCCTCCTCCTCAGCCAGGTACAGGACCTTGACTTTAAAGAAGAATGCCATTACGTCTAACCAGATATGCTCCATGAAATCCCCCCCCTCCCAATTTCCCACGCTCAAGAATGTGGCAGCGTGGAAGCTTCTGGCGCTAACGTGGCTTCCAAAGCTGACCCCTGCTTTGAGGCCGCCGGGATGAATAAAGCAACAGGAGGCCTTCGGAACTACGGCCAGCCAGTGTTTCCACATTGCAGGATTTGGTTCAGCTTGGCCTGGCACTTCAGAAAACATCCAAGTTGAATCTGTTTATCATCAGCGATACCAAATTTAGACCAAGGACAAAATCCAAAGTAATACTTGTGCTGAAAAAGGGACTTTTTCAAGAGGCGAGTAGATTTTCTGTTGTTTTTTTTTTCCTTTGAAGAAGTTTCACTTCTCATCCAAGAAGCTTCTTCAGAGCTGAAGAAGCTTCTTGGATGAGAAGTCAAATGTCTTGAAACAAAAAGCAAAAAAAGTCCAGTTGCCTCTTGAAAAAGCCCCTTTGGGACAACCATGACCTGGATAACTGAGAATCTCCATAGAAATTTGTGCTGTTGTTGACTGGAGCGAGATACATTAGAAAAGCGGGATGTAAGTAAACCCAGAGGGTGAGTTCTATTGCCATGTTTTAGCCAAAGCAGATAGACTTGAACCCTTGGGTTTTATTTAATTGTATTTCTCCTGGTCACGCATGTTCTTCTCTGGGCCCCGCATAGGTTTGGAGAAGGCTGGCTACTGACTTATTCAAAGAAGAGCTGTTTCCAATTATGAAGCTATATTTTGTTGCTCTATGTCTTGCCACAAAAATGTCATTTTATTTATTTATTTATTTATTTTTTGGAGAATAACGCACTCTTTTCTTGAAACTTTTTCCTGTGATGTCGAAACCATCTGCTTTTATCCTCAAGTCTAACTGGAACATCTAAGGTACAGTATTTCCCTCATAAAACAAAACTCAGCCCTGGAAAAGAACCCATGGAAATGATTTCACTTAACATCTCTTTTCAATTTTCAGGGGAAACGTTAAAAAGAACCTTCTGCACATGCTCTCGTGGAATTTACTTTGTAAGCCCTGTGGGTTCCAAAGGATTTACTGCCCAGAAAGTTAATGTGAAATTGTTTCTTTCTCGTGCAACCTAATCAGGTTTTTTGGAAGGAAATCTCACTGAACTAAGTGAATTTGTATAGTATGTACTACAACTCTATTTATGTTTTACTCAAGAAATCTTAACATCCAAAGCTGGTGAGCTTAAACTTCATTACTGCAAGGCCTAATTCAACCTCTGGGGCACTTTCGGACTCTGGGTTCACCCCCAAGAAGCCTCAACCTTGTTCCTTTTCTTGTTTCTGCTCTCCACCTCGACCGATTTCCCCACATGGCTGCATCCTGGGCCAGCGTTCCCCGAGCCCTCCTTTCTTCCCAGCCTTTGACTCTGAATTCAGCCAGCAAGTCGGAGGCAGGCCGCTGGGTGCGGAGGGAGGGCCAACTCAAGCCACACCTGGAATCCAGGAAAGCCCACCTATTCTGAAGGGGCCCAGGGGAGAGGGAGCTACCTTCGGGGGTCTGCACCTGCACGGCCATGTCTTCTCAAAAGCTGAGCTGAGAGGCAGCTCCCAACCAGCTGCTGACCTGATGGGGCCCCGCACGAACCAGGCAATCAACTCCCAGGTCCAGATCAGACCTGAGCAGCTGGACCCAAGAGTCTTCTCCTTGTGCATCTTAGGTAGTTGGGGGGGCAGGAAACAGCAGGACCGGGTCAAAGCAGGTGAAGACCTCTACGAGTGGACGGAGGAGAACAGAGGCCTGGGGGGCTCATCGAGAACCAGGTGGCCCATGGGCATCGGGAAGAAGGACGACTGGGAAGGATGGGCCAAGGTCATAACTCTCATCCATGGCAGCCGCAGACCCGGGGACGGGAGTGGCAGTTGGAGCTGGAAGAGCCCAAAGAGGAGGAGGAGGAGGAGGAAGGCAGAGAACCCGGCCATGCTGACCAGCTGACGAAGCAAGCCGTGATGAATGCCTTCCAAACGTTCTAGGCTCAGGAGCCCCACCTGCCAAGACACCCCAAGCCAGGCCCAGCAGACTCAAGTGGAAGACAAGGAAGGGAGGACTTCGCCCGGGGCCACCATGTCAGGTGCTTCAACAACTGTTGCCGCCATGTCTACAGGTGCGGGAACAGCACCGAGGGAGGACACCAGAGCTGCCCAGGCGAAGCCAAAGAGTTAGAAGAGCCCATCCCTCGGGGTGAAATTTGATGGGGAGTCCCAGAAACTGGGGTTCTTCTTGGCCCACATGCAGGAATATGGGCCCAAAATACCTACGGAAGCATCACCCTGGCGCTTGAAGGAGCTGCCGCTCACCGGATGGCCACGCTTCGCAATGAAAATGCCCCTGAGCTAAGGAGCTTCAGCCGCTTCGTGGTGGCATCCTGGTGGCGATTTGAGGACCCCAGCTGATCACAAAGAAAGGGAACGCATCAACCATCCACCAGGGTTGCAGGGGGATCGCCAAGTACACTGAAGAATTCCGTGACCTGGCAGGCAGGCTCAATAACCGACTGCAAGACTTCCTCATCAGCTGAACAGCGACATTTACAACCCCCGCCCAACCCTGCACGAGTGGTATGTCTTGGCCAAAGAAGTGGTCACCGACCAAGCTTCCAACAAGTACCGCCCAGGGAGAAGATGGGAGAAGAGAAATCACCTCCGGAGAAAAGAGAACCGATAAAGCCACCGAATCCACAAGCCCACCCAACTGCTTGGTTCAAGTGTGGATAAGTGTGGGTAACAGCAGAATCCAAAACAGGGCAGCCTGCCAAGAAAGCCACCCCTGGCCCTGCCAGGAAACCTGCTAAATCATCACAGCGTGTTCTGACCCAAACCTGGTTCCAAGGAAACAAACTCCAACAGAGGTAAAAGCAAAACCTTTTAATGCTTCTCTGCAAATTCCGTTCATTCACAGTTAAAAGGCTCTGAAAACTAATTGTCTCTGATAAGAATGAGCCTTGCTAAGGTTGTGCAAGGCTGCCAAAAGCACTAGATTAAGTTGCCAAGAAATATTCAAAACAAAGTCTCCAAACACAAACCAGGATAGTCCAAACGTCCACAAGGCTTGAAGTGCAAGAACTTATTTGCTTCCTGCAAAGAACTCCCGCCTCTGGGGGCTGGCTTTTATCCCTTAAGGGAGGGGCCATCACCTTGCAGCCTTACTCCCAAGTTGCCCGTGCTGCTGCAGCTGCACTTTCCTTCGAGCAGCCCTGCACACACATGCACTGGGCCCAGGCTCCCCAGGGGCCTCTGCATCACTGCTGCCAGCCTCCACAATTTCCGAAGGCAGCACTCCACTCCCTGATGGTCCTGGCCCCATCCCTGCATCACACGCAGGCCCCTCACCTGAGTCCTCACTCTCCGAGACCTCAGCTGTCCACACCTGCTGCCACAACACAACGATCCTGAGAAATGGAACTGAAAAGGGTGGAGGTCGTTAAGTTAACCCCATCTCCCAAAAGTGTGAGTTCTACGTGGATGAGAAGAGAGGATGCCCTAAGTCCGTTCTGAGTTGTTCACAACTACTAGGAGGGATGGCCAGCAAAATCCAAAGATGGCCCATTTTTTTCCATTCATGGTCTTACATTTGCACCAAGCTTGATTCCCAGCAACCAGATCCAGGTAGTTTAGCTCAGAAATTAAGCCTAAATTTATTAAGAAGCCCAGCCTGATTGTCAAATCTGGCTTTGTCCTGGATGTGATAGCAGCTTTTGATGGCCCACAACCACAAAACATGTTCAACCCCATTGCAGATTAACAATGCGAGACCAAAAGTAAGCATTTAATTTCACATTTTAAAAAAAACCTAGTACACAAACCAAAACTTAATTCTCAATTAAAATGTGGAGTTGTCCAAAATTTGTTATGCGCCTTTGAAATGCATATTCAGGAACAATCCACCCCAAAAATACATATATTCTGAACAAATTTGCAAAATAAATTACATCATGAGAAAATGTTCGCAAAAGCTATACATAGTAGACAAAACTGTCAAAAAAATGCATTTAAAGGTAAGAGCACCAAAATGAATGTATGGATGGAAACTGAACTAGGAGAGATTCAACCTGGAAATAAGGAGGAATTTCCTGACAGGGAGAACATTTAACCAAAGGAACAGAAGTTGCCTTCAGAAGTTGTGGGAGCTTCATCACTGGAGACTTTCAAGAAGAGGCTGGGCTGCCCTCGGTCAGAAATGGGTGTATGGTCTCCTGCTTGGGTGTGGGGTTGGACTAGATGACCTACAAGGTCCCTTCCAACTCTGGTTTTCTATATTCAATGGAAGAGCTTGCCTTCGGAGGTTGTGGGAGCTTCATCACTGGAGGCTTTCAAGAAGAGACTGGGCTCCCATCTGTCAGAAATGATGTAGGTGGAGAATTTGCTTGGGTGGATCCCTTCCAACTTTGTTAATATGTTAAATCTGTTAAATCTCTTAGGGTTTCATGCTGCTTTTTCTGTGCTTAAGGCAAAAAAAAGTAGCATTTTTCCAACCTCGTTTATATTCACATCCTGTTGGGCTCCGCAGTTTAGCCCATGGACCACAACACAAGTTCTTTTCCCCCCAAAAGCAATGAGCAGATGTCCTCCAACAAGGCCTTCCTTGCTGCTGGTTATCCTGTCCAGGAAGTCCATGACAACAGTTCATTTAGTGACCATTCAAAGTTACATCAGTCCTGGAAAAAGTGACTTATGACCGGTTTTCACACTATGACCGTTGCAACATCCTCATGGTCATGTGATCAAAATTCAGGCACAACTGACTTATACTTACAACAGTTGCCACATCCTGGGGTCATGTGATCCCCTTTTTCAGATCTTCTGATAAACCAAGTCAATGGGCAAGCCAGATTCACTTAACAACCGTGTTAACTGCAGTGATTCACTGAACAACTGGGGCAAAAAGGTCATAAAATGGGGCAAAATTCGTGTCGGGATTCCAGCAATCGCCCTAATTAAATCATGATTCTCAAGCCCAACTTCAAAAAGCTTCAAAGGATTTGTGGAAGGCGACATGCCGGCCCTGCCCTGTATGAAGCCAACTCCTGGCCTACATCATTTACAGTCCCCTGTGACCCTGTTTCCCCCCTGGGTGTGTCATCAACCAGATTCTCCAATTGAGCCCATTCACAGGCCAGGTGTCATCAATCACATTCTCCAATTAAATATATTAAAAACTAGTTACAAGAGATTACTGGTCATCAGACTGAGCTCAGACCGGATACCTTTCTTCTAGGAATTATCAAAGATCGAATCCCCAAAGAAGTAAAGTATCTATTGCTACATATCACAACAGCCACCAGAATAGCTTTTGCACAAGTATGGAAAACTCCTAATATTACCAATGAAGAATTAATATTACAAAAAATAATGGAAAGTGCTGAAATGAACATGTTAACACTGAAACTGAAAGAAAGAGAAGACTCTGAATATTTTTTTAATCTGGAATAAATGGTATGATTGGGTAGCAAACAGAACAAGAAATAAGACAAGAAATTTAACAGTCAGAAGCCTTAAGAAAGTAAAATGTAAATATGTAATATATATAAGAATATAAGAATAACAATTATAGAAAATCATTATTCAATATTAGATAAATGTAAATACAATGTGTTAAGATATATAAGATAAAAACCTGTATGGGTGTCAAAAAATGCTGTTGAAATCATGATGTTTTATGTTGTAGTAACAGAAACTATATACATATATACATACATACACACACACACACACACATATATATATTCATATATACATACATACATACACACAAAACATACACACACACACACACATTCACAGGCAAAAACTCTGGTATTTTAGTTACAACCTTTTAAAGATAAAGAGTTGGAATGTACTTTCGCTTCCAAACTGATGCACTGCTCTGCCAAATTTCCTTTCTCTCCCCGCCCCCATTTTTTTCTTATGGCAACTACTAAAACAGGCATAGGAATGTTTTATGAGTTGACAATTCACTTAACAACTGTCTCACTTAGCAGCAGAGATTTTGGGCTCCGTTGTGACTTTGGGCTCCTGTATTTATTTAAAATGGATGCTGCTCTCAAAGACCTCAAAATAATGAAGTTATATTCCTGGCCTTGCTTATATCAGTCTGAACAATCTTGAAGATTTCAGAGGTAACATCGAGAGACGTACATCCTTTCCACCATGAACACCACCCTATAAACCCTAACCCTAACCCTCTCAACCAAATTAGGGTCAAGTTTATCTGCATGCAAGAATTGCCCAGCTGGGTCAGAGGTTTCCCAACCTTCCTCTCTCCATTTGGTGATTGATGTCAACACCTATCAACTGCAGCCACCCTAGATAACGGATGATGGGAGCAGAATCTGAAGCAACCAGAGAGCCTTAAGCTATGGAAAGGTAGTCTTGTGAACATCCAGTTGCCAGAAGGCAGGATATATGTGGAATACCACATATATTCCTGATACAGAGATTAACAGAGTTGGGTTGTAGGGTTTATAGACCTTGTAGGTCATCTAGTAGTCCAACCCAGTCTAAGCAGACCATACAGTGTAGGGCAGGGGTCTTCAAACTTGACAGATTTAAGTCTTGTGGACTTGAACTCCCAGAATTCCTCCTCCAGTCATGTTAGCTCAGGAATTCTGGGAGTTGAAATCTACAAGTCTTAAACTTGCCAAGTTTGAAGATCCTTGGTGTAGGGTCTACAGCATTTCTGACAGATGGCAGCCCAGTCTCTTCTTGAAAGCTTCCAGGGATGAAGCTCCCACAACTTCTGAAGGCAGCTTCTGTTCCAGGGGTGGACTGCTCTCACTATCAGAATCCCAGCATCTGGAATTCAGAGATGTTCTGGCTCTCTTATATTTGGATATTCCACTTAGATTATCTACTTTATGCCCTATGGGTTTATTTAATCTTTTCCTAGATTCTTGGTATCTTCTGCTTAATGTGGAGAAAAGTAAAGTCTTACACTTAGGCAAGAAAAAGCAAAAAGAAACATACAGGCTTAATATCAGTAACTGTGAGAGGGATCTTGGACTCTTAGTGGACAACCAGCTAAATAAGAGCCAGCCATGTGCAGCGGCGGCCAAAAAAGCCAATGCAATCCTAAACTGCATTAACAGAGGGATACAATCAAGATCAAGGGAGGTACTAATACCACTCTATAAAGCCCTAGTAAGACCACACCTAGAGTCCTGCATCCACTTTGGGTCACCACACTATAAAAAAGAAGTTGAGACTCTAGAAAAAGTGCAGAGAAGAGCAACCAGGATGATCAGGGGACTGGAGGCTCAAACATACGATGAACGGTTGCAGGAACCGGGCCTGGCTAGTCTGGTGAAGAGAAGGACTAGGGGAGACAGGAGAGGAGCCTTCCAATATTTGAGGGGCTGCCCCAGAGAGGAGTAAGGGGTCAAGCTGTTTTACAAGGGACTTGTAGGCCAGAGGAGAAAGGGGTCAAGCTATTCTCCAAAGCACCCAAAGGCCAGACAAGGAATAATGGAGGGAAACTGATCAAGGAGAGATTCAACCTGGAAATAAGGAGGAATTTCCTGTCAGGGAGAGCAATCCACCCATGGAACAGAAGCTGCCTTCAGAAGTTGTGGGAGCTTCATCCCTGGAGGCTTTCAAGAAGAGACTGGGATGCCATATGTCAGAGATGGTGCAGGGTCTGCTGCTTGGGGGGGAGGGGCAGGTTGGACTAGATGACCTCCAAGGTCCCTTCCAACTCTGTTAATCTAATCTAATCTAAAACCCCACCAAGCCTGCTAAAATAGTTTCTAAGTGCAAATGGGGAAGAATTCACAGATTGCCACAGCTGGTGAAACAAAACTTTCTGCAAAGTATTTCTTGTCTGCCAAAGAGAAAAAAGAAGCCCCCACCACTAACATGTCGCCAATCTTCCACAATGTTGGCCCAGGGACCCAGTTCTGAAGGGCTGCATCCTCAGTGCTGGCCCCTCCCATTGAGCACTTAGCTGGGGCATCTAGAAATCATTTCCCGCCTGGCTCTGGACCGGAGTGATGGACAGATATCACTTCGCTTCTCAGGAATGACCGGCTCCGCCAACAGCAGCAGAGCCACCAAACGTTGGGAAACTGAAGGGGGGGAGAAGGGCCCCCCTTTGCCAAAAGCCAACAAGCACTGTGAAGTCTCTTTGCTATTCTAATTAGCCAGGAATGTTCGGTTCCAAATGTCATAGTTTGGATGTGGAACAGTCAAAAGCAAATGAACCTTTCCATAAAGATAAAGACAGAAAAAAACCATTCTGCTGAATATCAATGGGAAAAAATGAACAGTTTCTCAGAATGTCCTGTGTTCTGTTTTTGTAGGCAAGACTGAATTTTCTGCAGAACATTATCAATTTCCCAGGAGTTTCGCTGGAGTTCTCTCCCAGGTCCCAAGACTCAGTTACTCTAACAGACTAACCGAGTTGGAAGAGACCCTGTGGGGCATCTAGTCCAAATCCCCCCACCCAGCAGGAGACCCGACCCCATTTCTGACAGATGGCAATCCAGTCTCTCCTTGAGAGCTTCCAGCGACGGAGCTCCCACATTTGTATCGAAAAAAGGCAAGCTTAACTTAACCAAGATCTTGGTCTGAACATCCTCCTGCCTTAGAAACCTTAGAAAACATTTGGGCCACTTGCTTTCCAGGGAAGCTGGACGCTCTGGACTGTTGTGGTACGATGCTCCCGACGCAAACGGAGCTGAGGGACCTTGGAAAATGGCAACCATCCTGAGCCGCTACTCCTGCGCATGAGGTCACATCCATGCCTGCTTCCAGCCTTTCATCTCCCACATCTGGATTTCTGGCACACAGCAGAAGCCCCCCAAAAGAATACCAGCCTTGTTTCTCTTCATTCCACTTCCTTTTTCAAGCTGGCCTGAAAGTAGCAAAGGCAGCTTAAGTGAGTGCCACTCAGTCGATTTCCTAGGCCCGCCGTCTGCCTTGGATCGAACACTGTCGCACTGCTCTTTTCAGGGTGATGCCAGAGGCTGGAACTCTGCTGGGGAGGGGGCTGCAAATGCAGGATCCGCTCGTCCCCCTGCAGAAAAGCCACCAGGTGGAGAGAGGCTCCCCGGCTGATCACATGCAGCAGCCCCTTGTACCTCAGGCCAGGATCACTGCAAAATCCCAGAATTGGGAGCAGTGCAGCCATGGCGTGGGGCAGGGGACCCCAAACTTGGCAACTTGTAAGACTTGTGGACTTCAACTCTGAGGAACTCTGGGAGTTGAAGTCCACAAGTCTTAAAGTTGCCAAGTTGGGGGACCGCTGTTCTAAGGCTTTATAGAACGGTATTAATACCTCCCTTGACCTTGATTGTATCCCTCTGTCAATGCAACTTAATTCACCTGTAAAGCCCTTCATGCTACCTGGCCTGGTTTATTTGCAGGACCACCTGCTGGCTGAGGAATTCTGGGAGTTGAATCCACCAGTCTTAAAGTTGCCAAGTTTGGAGACCTCTGGCGTGGGGCAACAATGATCAACCAGAGGAGGAAGACGGTTGCATGACTGCCTTCCAAAGCCAAAAAGGGGGCCTTTCTCCTGCAACTGCTCCCCCCCCCTTGCAAGGTCTAGGAGACAAAGAGCCATGATGCAACCCAACTTCACTAGTGGAACTATGGAAAGTCATAGCAGAACTATTACATCACCCATTTTGCTAGATGGGGGAAATGCCTGGAGCCAGGCTGCTGCGCTCGGGGGGGGGGGGTTCAGCTTTCTTGCAGCGAAGCAGCCTCCCCCCAGCTCAACCCCAATGCATCTGGGAGACTTGCTGGCCGGCCTTGAGCCAGGCACTCCGGGGCTGGGTGGGGCCACTCTTCCAGTCCAAAAAAAAGAGCACTCACCAGCTCCAGAATAAACAACTTCTGGCTCTTTGAAATCTCTGGTGTGACTTGTATAATGCAAAATGGATCCTGATGTCCACTCCAGAATGAATTCCTCCTCCAAGATTTTTCCAGATCGAGCCAGAGGCCTCCAAGGAGGCCAAGGGGCAAGAATGTCATGGCAGGAAAACCCAGCACTGGAAAAAGAGTGAGAGGGAGGGAGCGCAGCCAAGCCTTCTTCCCCCTCGTCATCCCTTCCAGACCCTCGCCTGATCCCTTCCCAGGCCATCAGTCCTGGAAGCTGGGATCCCTGCCCAACTTGGATCCAGGATGGAATCTGTTCCCGTCTCTTTCGCTGCCCGGTCTGCCCCAGGCACAGCCGACGATAACCTCCTGGACTCCGGGCAACGATGGGACAAGGCCTGGCAAATGGAAGAGCCCCCGGTGGCTCTTGTTAGGAGGCAGCTGTGGTTCATCTCCAGGGCAAGATGGAAGGTGGCCTGCTGCCCAGCCCAAGTCCCGACAGCCTCAGCCCTTCTCCTGTCAGAGCAAAAGGCACAACGGCCTCCCCTTCTCACTTCATCACCCTGACCGACTGAGGATATCTGAATCCGTACAAGGTCTCCTGCTTGAGCCGAGGGTTGGGCTAGAAGGCCTCCCAAGGTCCCTTCCAGCTCTCTTCTCTTAATACATTCATCTTTCATCAGGGTGAGATTCCATTAGCTAAATCCACATGGCATGCAAGGTAATGAATTCAAGATCTCACCAAACCCACAAAACAGGGCTCCCCAAACTTAAGCCAAGGACTGTTAGGGAAGCAGACCCCCCCTCCTTTTTTTAAAGGCTCCTGCAAGCATGATACCTGAGCTCAGACTTCAGAGTAAAGCCAATGAAATCCTGTGGGGAAATCACACACACCCTCTCTCCTTTTGAAGGGGGCAGCCACAGTGTCCCCAAGCGCAAGAGGGGGTGCCAATGCCCCCACCAGTAACCCCGTGATCCCCAAACGGTACAGGAGGGGGACCCGCCGGGCATGCTCAGATTCCCCGCACTTGGCCTTGCTACTAGCTGGCACCTCCATATCTACCTGAACAGTTGCACACCTGAGCCCACCTGGAGGTTTCTTATCAGTTTGTGGGGAGGCAGAGAATAGCCAAGCCTCTGCAGCCACTGGGGATGGGGCGGGGGGTGGAGATGTGCTCACAGGTCACGGCAACTGTGTCCCTAGCCTTTCAGAAAGCTGGCAGCTGGCACTCCTTGGCCTACAGAACAGCATAAAACCATCAAATTGCTTGGAAAGACGGCAAACATTTATCACCAACTCTAAATAATGAATGGAATCTATACAAAACACACTCTGGATGGAAAACTCGGATTCAAATGAAACCGTCTATAGATTAAAGAGATATTAACTGCAACACTTATTGGCAAAGTCCTGGAGATCCTTTGCGGAGTTGGCCATTTAAACTTTCTGGGGTCAGATCTTCAAAGACGCTTTGTGGGTGCCAATTCCCACTGGGGATCTATGCCTGCCTCGGAGCAGCTCTGCTTCCGCGCTGGCTACCAAGGCAGTCCTGGCTTTGCAAAGTTTGTCAAGCCGCGTCCCCTTCCTCAGAGCTTCCGGGCAGCGCCTCTCTCGAAACACGAAGGCAGACTAGGCCAGCAGCGAAACCACCCCAGACTGGTCAGCTCTTGGGACACAGAGGCCAGTTATGAGGTCAGCCGCCTATGCTTGCAAAGCTGAGTGGCACTGCCAACCTGCGAGTGAGCCATAAGGGAGATTCCACTGGCATGGAGCCCTGTGCATCTCTCTGTGGCGCGCTGGGTAAAGTTTGGGTGCCACAGTAGCTGAGAGGCACATACAAACTACTCTCATTCTCTTTCCTGCTCAGAAAAATTTGGAGGTTCAGATTTGGGGGGGGGGGGAACCCTTTGGTATCAGTCTTTTATTTCCCACAAAGTGCAGAGAACTTTGTTTAATCCCCAACTTTTCATCCAACTACCTCAACCCCAAATCTTTATGAATGCCAGCTTCAGAATAAGCAGGCGAAGGTGCTGCATTTTCCCAGTTTACTTCCATTTCTGTCATTTGTTGAGGTCTCCCGATTCCGTGTTAAGCCCCTGGGTATTTTACACCATGTCACGATGTCCTGCTCGGTTGCTTTTGCTACAGGAATATAGAAACAGGCCAGGCGTCCCAGAAACCACGCTTAACGGGGATGATACCTCCGAGCATTTTCGGATCGCTACCTTGGCAATCTAGCTTTAAAAGGTGAAAAAAAGGGACTTCAATCCACGCTCAACAATGGGGGGAGAAGGCCAGTTCTCGTCCCTCCTGGGCGGCAGAGGCGAAACGAGCACCGGGAGGGTTTTTTCACCCGAGAGCAGCCGACCGACGGCCAGATGGGAACCCCGTTTTTTTCCAGGCGTCTCAGCCGCGGCCCCTCGCTCCTCCAGGGCAGCGCCGGGTCCCCCCGAGGCGCGGAGGCGGCACATGGGGGCGTCCGCAGACTAAGATCCTCCCCGTTTGCAAAGTTTCGGACGGTCCCTAGGAAGAAAGTTTGCAGCAACCGGCACAGAGCTCCTGTCCGCCACAAAGAGACCGTTGCAAAGCGGAGGGACCGGTGCAGGGGAGGAAAAGGCTTTTCCCTTCCCGAGGAAGCGCTTCTCGCACCCTCCTCCCTCCCTCCCGCCTTCCTTCCTTCGCCGCCGCCGAAGAGTTCTCCCTGAACCCCCCCCACCGCCCGCCCCCCGCTCCGAGCAAGGCAGGCGAGGCGCGGGGTCCCGCCGGGCCGCGGGCTGAAGGCCGCCGGGGATGCTCCGGGGCTTCTTACCTGCGCGACTGGGGCGGGCGAGGGCGGCGAGCAGGAGCAGCGCCAGGCTCCCGGGCCGGTTCAGCCAGCTCCGCCGTTTCCACCGGGTGTGCGTGTCCATGTCCGCGGGGCTGGTCCGGGCGAGGCAGCAAAGCGGGGACGGCGGCGCGGCGGGGCGGCTGCTCTTCCCGACAACCGGCGGGCGCTGCGGGAGGCTTTCGGACTAAGAAGCGGGCGGCTCCCCTCCCCTCCCCTCCCCTCCGCCCCCGGCAGGACCCTCCTAGGTGGCCATCGGCTGGGCGGCGGCAGCGGCAGCGGCGGCGGCGGCGGCGGCGACTCTCCCTGCTCAGCCTGCTGGCCCGGCGCGCGGCTGGGGAGGCTCGGGGTCTCGGCTTGCGCGGGGAAGGTCCGGGCGCTCTCGGCTGCCCCCCTCGGCGTCTCCTCCCCGCCTCTTTCGCGGCTCCCTCCGCCCGAGCTCCTTCTTCCGGGGCGCCGCTCGGCAAAGTGAGGTCGCCCCGCTTTCCTGCCCCGCGAAACTTTCGGGTTCTGCCCCCCCCACCCTCCACCCCCGCCCCCCCCCCGCGTCCAGCCGACGGGGCCGGGCTGCCGAGGGGGGGGGGGGCGGGCTGGCCAATCGCGGCGAGGAAAGCCCCCGGCCCCGCCCCCGCTCCGAAGGCGGGGGCCGAGGGCGCCACGAAGCTTTGCCTGTGTGGCAGGGGCGGCCGGCGGCTCCCCCCCCCCCCCCCCCCCCCCCCCCCCCCCCCCCCCCCCCCCCC
>NW_020769429.1:1236400-1252887 GCF_900518735.1 Pseudonaja textilis
CCCCCCGCTCCCCGCGTCAAGCCGACGGGGCCGAGCTGCTAATCGGGGGGGGGGGGGGGGGGGGGGCCACCCCCGGCGGGGACAGCCCCCGGCCCCCCCCCCCCCCCCCGGGGGGGGGCCGGGGGGGCCACGCGGCTTTGCCGGGGGGGCGGGGGGGGCCCGGCCCCCCCCCCCCCCCCCCAACCCCTCGCGCTTCTCCCGCGCGCCGCCCCGGCCAGGCCCGCGCGCCGCCTCAGCCTCAGCCCAGCGCCGGCCCCGAGCGGCCCCGAGGCCCGGACTGGCCCGCGGGGACGGCGGCGGGATGCGGCTGGGCCGGACGCCGCGCGAGCCGGGCCTCGCTTGGGGTCTTCGCTGGGCGACCCCGCGGCGCTTTCCCTCCTGCCCCCCAGGCTCCGAGTGCGGCCGCCGAAGCTTCTCCGCGGCTGGAAGCTCCGGGTCGCCCTGGAATCGGCCCGCTCCTTCAACAGTCCCTTCCCGGGCATCTTTAACAGATTAACAAGAGTTGGAAGGGACCTTGGAGGTCATCTAGTCCAACCCCTACCCGCCGAAGCCGAAGCCCCTGCACCATGTCTGACAGACTGCGGTTTAGTCTCTTCTTAAGCTCCCAGGGACGAAGCTCCCACAACTTCCGAGGGCAACTTCTGTTCCACTGGTGGATTGTCCTCACTGTCAGAAAATTCCTCTTTATTTCCAGGTTGAATCTCTCTCCTCCACCAGTTTCCATCCATTCTTTCTTGGGTGCCTTGGAAAAGAGCTTGACTCCCCCTCCTCTGGGGCAGCCCCTCAAGTATTGGAAGGCTGCTCTCCTGTCTCCCCTGGTCCTTCTCTTCACCAGACTAGCTAAGATCAGTTCCTGCAACCGTTCATCGTATGTCTGAGCCTCCAGTCCCCTCCTCATGCTGGTTGCTCTTCTCTGCCCTCTTTCCAGAGTCTCGACATATTTTTTGCCTCAGGTGCATCTTTTTGCACCCCAAAGGTGGCCTCGTCTCTCCCTCCCTGCCTGTGCCAGGAAATGTTCCCCTCAGCATTTGGGAAGAGGTGCCCATCTGTCTGTCCTCTGTGCTCGGCAAGGAGCCTTTTCTGCCCCATGGACAGGAGTTCCCTGGCCAGCCTCCCCTTCTGCCCCAGACAGCTACAAGGCTGGGAAGACCCCTCGGTCCACCCCTGACTCTGCTGACAGGCAGTGGGGCAAAGGGTGAGGGGAGAGAGTGCAGGCCTGCTCCTCCTCCGGCTCAGGCCCCAGCCTCCAGGCCCCCAGCTGGCTGGCCAGGCCTCCTTTGGGCCCAGACCTGTGTCCCCAGGGGGCCAAAAAGCCTGTAGAGATTCTCAGTCCTCCAGGTCATGGTTGTCCCAAAGGTGCTTCTTCAGGAGGCAAACTCAAACTTTCTTGTTTTTTTCCTTTTGAAGACATTTAGCTTCTCATCCCAGAAGCTTCTTCAACTCTGACTGGATGGTGAGGAATGGGAGGATTTATACTCCTTGCAGACAGCTGGTCATTTGCATCCTTTGAGAGGGTCATTGAGGCAGCTTGGAGGTTTATCTGTGTCCTCGGGGTCTCCTGGTTCCTATAGTCTGCCATTTTTTCTCTGGGAATCCATTATTTTGCAGCCGGTTCACTGGGTAAATTCCTGGAGGAAAGTCTGTAGAGATTCTCGGTCATCCAGATCATGGTTGTCCCAAAGGTGCTTTTATTTCAGGAGGCAACTGGACTTTCTATTTTTTCTTTGAAGACATTTTGCTTCTCATCCCAGAAGCTTCTTCAACTCTGACTGGATGGTGGAGAATGGAAGGATTTATATTCCTTGCAAACAGCTGGTCATTTGCATCTTTCCATTCCCCACCATCCTGTCAGAGCTAAAGATGCTTCTGGGATAAGAAGCGAAATGTCTTCAAAGAGAAAAAAACTAAGAAAGTCCAGTTGCCTCCTGAAAACGTACCTTTAGAACCCCAGTTGGTGTACCCAGCATTGGCAACCTGTCACTCAAGCTCCTTGATGGCTAGGAATGATCTCATGGGCTTACAAGGACCCTAGACTCTCACTAACCGCTGAGCCACCTCCCTGCCCGAAGCATGACATGAACTGCCCAAACCTGAACCCTGTGAGAAAAACACACCGTTCAGGAAATGCTGCCAGTAGCCAGAACTGAATTTGTCACTTTTACAATGATTCATACCAGAAATGGTGACAGGGTTTCCTCTGGAAAGGGAACCATATAAACTCTCAGGAGAAAAAGGACTTAACTCGCAATGGCCCATAAGCCTTTTTGTGTTCAGTGCTGCTAAACTAAATGGGATGTAGTCACCACAGGGCAACCAGCCCTAATGGATGTGTGTAAATGGGAAATTGAAGAGCCAGCCACATTTGATTTCAGGAAAAAGAACCTCTTAAAAGTCAGGGAAGGTCTTAGAACGGAAACATCAGGAGGGTCCAATCTCTCCAGAAATTTGGGAATAGGCCGGTCAGGTAGAAAACAGAGTACAGATCAAGAGAAGCACCCAAGAATGGGCCACCACAGTCAAGGCCATACAGTACAGAAATATGAAGGGAACTTCCTGGGAAAATGGAAAGTTTTCCCACTGGGGTGGGAGCGGGGAGAAAAGACTACCATAAAATTATGAAGCAAAAAGGTATATCACTAATTATGACCACCCACAAAGCCCTTTAAAAAAACACAGCAAAAGGCTTCGGTAGAAGTTAAATGATTCCCACTGATTATTCAGAATTCCTGAGAACTTCACAAGAAAGGCCTGGACCCAAGTGCCAACTCGAGAAGTCCTTTGCAGGGCGAAAACGGGAAGCAGAAACTAGATTTGCATTGGCAGTTCAGGCCCCCAATAGGGGCGTCTCTGAAGTCACCCCTTGTAAGTTTCTCCTAAAATTAGACTTGAGCAGTGAGGTGCCTATGTTTGCTGACAAAATAACATTAGTTGGATGATCGTTTTAAAAAGGGAATGAGACAGAAAGAATAGAGAAGAGAGGAGAAGAGAAGAGAAATAGAACAGAAGAACAGAACAAAATAGAATATGAAAGAGAATATTTATTATTTGACCAAGTGTGATTAGATACACAAGGAATTGGTCTCCAGTGCAGAAGATCTCATGTGCCTGCAAAGCAACAGAGTAGTAATAATAATCATAATAATAATACCAATAAGATAAGAAGGATCTGTCAGGCTACAGAACTTTTCCCATCCAATCCACAAGAATGAACTTCTGAAAACCAAACATATCAAAAGGAATCCTTTATTGAGATGAGACAATTCCTGTAGGGATTTAAAGCAGCGGCTAACGTGCCTCAGGCAGGCAGGGATAGATAAGGGAGTTTAAGACCCCTCCCCTTCTCTTGATGTGTATTTAGTAAAACAAGGAGCCAATATGTTTATTCCCCCCACCTCTTCTGAGAAGGATCTTTTTTGAGGTTCCCAGGAGGCATCTCCCAGCAGGAATTTTTATGGTCTCTTCATCCTGTGGCTGTCTCTTTCAGAGGTGACAGGTTTCCGTCCCTCCATAGTATATCATGAGTTATCCAAATTCAATATAAGATTTAATACATCCAGGTTACATCAACAAGGATGACTTATACCAACTCCCCCCCACCCTTCTTCTTCCATGAAGAATGGCAGATACACGGATCTGACAGGATCATAATAACACTACAGCCATACAACATGTGTACATACACTTACACATAAGTTACTGTATGTACTATGAGAATTAGCTATGCAGCAGAGCGATGGCACAAGGGAAGAAACTCCCCCTGTGTCTAGTTGTTTTGGCATGCAGTGCCCTATAGCATCGTCCTGAGGGGAGGAGTTGAAACAGTTTATGTCCAGGATGTGAGGGGTCTGTAGATATTTTCACAGGCCTCTTTTTGACCCATGCCATATACAGGTCCTCCATGGAAGGCAGGCTGGTTGTGATTTTTTTTTTCCTGCAGTCAAAGCTATCCATTGGAGTCTGTACCTATCCTGCTTGGTTGCTGTGCCAAACCAAACAGTTACAGAAATATAGATGAGATTTCAATAATTTTTATATTTTTAATAATAATAATAATAATAATAATAATAATAATAATAATAGCAGCAACGGCGTTCTCTTCGCTGATGATGTAAAGCTGCTATTCAACACCACAGACAATACTGCTACCCTTCAAAAAGATCTTGACTATGTATCAGAATGGTCAAACAAATGGCAACTTCAAATCTCAACAAATAAATGCTCTGTCTTACATATTGGCAAAAAAAATCAGAAAATAAAATACAAGCTGAATAGTCAAGACCTTGTTGATGATCCAAACTCTGTCAAGGACCTTGGAGTACTCATCTCTAATGATCTAAGTGCTAGAACCCACTGTAACTACATAGCCAAAAAAGCGTTAAGAGTTGTTAATCTAATCCTACGTAGCTTTTTCTCTGGTAATATCACACTACTAACTAGAGCATACAAAACATTTGCTAGACCAATACTTGAATACAGTCTGGAACTCACATTACGTATCTGATATTAACACAGTTGAGAAAGTCCAGAAATATTTCACAAGAAGAGTTCTCCACTCCTCTACTCGTTGCAGAATACCTTATGCCACCAGACTTGAAATTCTAGACCTAGAAAACCTAGAACTACACTGCCTCCAGTCCGATCTAAATATAGTATATAAAATCATACATTACAATGTCCTACCTGTCAGTGAATACTTCAGCTTCAACCATAACAATACAAGAGCACACAATAGATACAAACTGAAAGTTAATTGCACCAAACTTGATTGCAGGAAATAGGACTTCAGCAACAGGGTGGTCAATGTCTGGAATATTCTACCTGACTCTGTAGTTTCTTCCCCAAACCCTCAAAACTTAGACTGTCTTTATTGACCTTAGACTGTCTACTATTGACCTCTCCCCTTTCCTAAGAGGCCTGTAGTACATAAGTGCACCAACGTGCCTACTGTCCCTGTCCTATTTTTTTTTTTCTTATCCATTTCATGTATTCACAACTATATTTATACTTATACCTATTATATTGTAAGCGATTGACAAATCAAATAAATCAAATCAAATCAAATTCCTCTGTAGAAGTGGATCAGCAGCTCCTGGGGCAGCCTGAACCTCCTGAGTTGACACAGGAATGATGGTTCTAATGTTAGGTGTCCGTTTCAATTCCTGGGAGATTATAGAACCTCAAAGTTTGAAGGACTTTACTGCTGATACTCTGCTGCTGAATATAGTATTCTATCCCACAAGATGCAGTTTAATGGTGAGAAGAGTAAAGTCCTGAACTTGGGCAGGAAAATCAAGAGCACGGGTGCAGAATAGCCATCGCCTGGCCCAAGAGTATTGAATGTGAGAGGGATCTGGTGGATGTTCTGGTGGACCATCATGAAGTAGGAGCCAGCAATGGGCTGCAGCTGCCAAAAAAAGCCAGCGCAGTCCTGGGCTGAATCAACGGAAGAATAGTATCAAGATCACAAGAAGGGATAGTGCTGCTTTGTATTTTTATTTGTGAGGCCACACTTGGAATAGTGACTCTAGTTCTGCTTATCTTAATACAAAATGATGTTGAGATTTCTAGAAGAGTGCAGAGAAGAGCAACAGAGATGATTAGAGAGCTGGAGGCTAAACCATACAATGAAAGTAAGGAGGAACTAGGTATATAGCCAGGGGTGGGATTCAAATATTTTAACAACTGGTTCTGTGGGCATGGCCATGTGACTGTGTGGGCGTGGGTTCTTTTTTGCACACACACCCCATTTTTTTGCCTCCTTGGGGGGGCGTTTTTGCTCCAAGAAGGCTACCCTGGGGCTCAGGAAGGCAAACAAAGGAGCACAGCACCCCCCTGCACTCCATTTTTGAGCCTCCTGGGCCTCAAGGGAGTCTCGGGGGGGTGGGTTGCTCCCAGAAGGCTTCCCTGGGGCTCAGGAAGGGAAAAACTGAGCCTGGGGGGGGTGCAGGGGGGCTGCAAAGACAGTTTTTTTCCCCATGCCATCACTCTGCTAAACAAATAATTCCCTCAACACTGTCCAACTATTTACAAAGTCTGCCCTACTATTCCTATTAATCTTCTCATCACTCCTTATCACCCATCCCCTCCCACTTGTGACTGTATGGCTGTAACTTTGTCGCTTGTCTCCTTATGATTCATATTGAGTGTTTCCTAGTATGATTTGATTGCTTATTGTCCCCTATGACTATCGCTAAGTGTTGCACCTGATGATTCTTGACTCTTGACGAATGTCTCTTTTCTTTTACATGCACTGAGAGCCTTTGCCCCGAGACAAATTCCTTGTGTGTCCAATCACACGACCAATAAACGAATTCTATTCTATTCTATTCTATTCTATTCTATTCTATTCTATTCTATTCCTATTTCTATCCCTATCCCTATTCCTATTCCTATTCCTATTCCTATTATTGTATCCTATGACTATTAAGTGTTGAACCTTATGATTCTTGACAAATGTCTCTTTTCTTCTATGTACCCTGAGAGCATTTGCACCAAGACAAATTCCTTGTGTGTCCAATCCCACTTGGCCAATAAAAAGAATTCTGTTCTATTAACCAACAGATAGAAAGTGAGGATGGAGATGGGCTCTGTAGCCTGAAGGGACCCCCTGACTCCCACTGGCAATGGAGCAGAGTTACAAGAGACTCCACAAGTAGGATGTTCCGAGGCTTGGCTGCCGTGGAAGAGCCAGTCCAACTCATTGACCAGCTAATCAGGTGCAACTTACTAAACTCCAGGTGGGGAACTGAGGTTGCAGCATTTGATGCCATCTGTACCACCCAGGAAGGATCTGGCAACCCCTGAAATCTGCCAAGGACTTTGAAGAGTTCCAGGTCCTCCTTCACTTCCCCTTGAGACTCAAATTCAAGCCCCCCTTTGATGTTTCGCACACAGCCCTGATGTATTTCTGCCTCTTTGTGGGGGTCTTGCAAAGCTCCTTGTTCTCATGTTACTTTTTCAACCAGAGAAAATTGTTGCTCTTCTCTGCTCTAGAGAAGGCTCCTCTCCCCACCCGGATCCCAACAGAAGATCCTGCAAGGCCCAAAGGCAAGAGAGAAAGAGAGTAAGGCAGCAAGTAAATTCCTGAGACGATTGACATGATTACCCAAAATATTCCCATTCCTTTCTTGCTCTTCCAGTGGAGATGCCACATTTGGTTGGATGTTATTCACCCGCCTGGTTCTTTTGGCTGGATGGGCTTGAATCCCCGTTCAATCCCACAATCTCCAAGGACAGATCAGGAGGGAGCCTGGGCGGAAGTGACGGAGACAGGGTACACTGGGGAAGATTATTCATGTCAGAGTTTCTAATCCATCCTAGAATGTTTCCCTTTTGTTGTTGCTCTTGTGAACGTTGTTTTTGCTTTCATCTCTGCAGGAATGACTAACAAATATTATACCAGGTGGAAATTAGTTTTAGAAGTCCAAGAAATGCTGTAATACAGCCATGAGGGACGGCATGTCGATCGAGAAGGATGAAATTTGAAGCTAATCCAAACGGAACTAATGATAAAAACATCCAGGATGTTTCTCTATTTGGTCTGGGTCTTATTTCAGAAAAGAATGTATAGATTAGAGGTAAAACATGGATACACATGTCCCTAAAACAAGCAAATTCAGTTTCCATGTCGCTTCCTCACACTGACATTCAAAAGGGCTAGCTGTAAAGGCAGAGGGAGGTTTACAAATCTGAGTAGCAATTTGTTATATATGACCAAATATGGCCAAGGAGTGGAGTTGGCTAACGGACTCCACTCATTGGCGCAGCCACTGGCAAGAGAAATGAAGTCCCGTCAGTGGCTGAAGCTTTGGACAGCGCCAGCTTTAAAAGCCGGTGCCAGCTGCGACTGAGCGGCTTTTCGGATTTAACTTCAATAAAGACTGCGTACCAGTTCCTGCTGTGTCTGGCCTCTCATTCCCCCGCGGACCCTCTAACACTGGCGACGAAGGTGGGATCCTGAACTGCAGAGATAACAAAGGACACCTCATGGGATTCGGACGCCATTTCTGCCGACCCGCAAAATGATCGCGACCCGCCAACCGACATGGCACAATGCGCAACCAGATGGCAATCCCTTATGATCCAGCAAGGGAAGTCAACGGACTTCAAACAGCCCCCGATGCTCAGAAGAAAGCATTATTTCTGACTTACTGCGGCACTGAAATCTATGAAATGGCAGATGCCTTGGCTGCAGATGACCTACAAACTGTATCCTGGGACAAGCTCCAGTGTGGGGACACTGTGGCCCTTCTCCCTCCTACCTGGCCAGCTGTTATGATTTCTATATGTGGAGCCAGAGAGAGGGAGAGACGGTCAACATGTTTGTGGCAGATCTGCAGAGAATCACGAAAAACTGCAGATTCCCAGACACCGAGGGGATGATCCAGGACCAGATCATCCTGGGGACAAAGGATCCTGCACTTCAAAAGAAACTTCTGGCCCATGAGGGCATCTCGTTCAAAGAGGCCGTCAATGAGGCAAGAGCCGCAGAGTCGTCCGACAATTCAGCAGCGCGGATCCGAGGGACGGGGAAGTTCTATGTGATCCTGACTGTTTGTCACCCGCACCCAAGCGAATCCGCCTCTGAGACCAGCAATGACAACAATGGAGATGTGCACAAGCTGAAATCCGGTAAGCCAGGTGGGAAACCAGGAAGCAGAGGGTGCGGGAGCTGCAGTGGAAACCACCACCATTCGGCATGCTGATTCAGGGATACTGTGTGCTGGAAATGTGAGTACAGAGGCCACATCACAGAAGTATGCCACACAGCACAACCAACCAGCAAGCAAGGCAGCGTCGCCTGCAAAACAATATGGCCACCAAAGGGGGAGAGGGGGAAGAACCCTGGTGGGAAATTCAAAAGAGGGAAGACGTGAGGGAAGAAGAAGCCCATTTCACGTTCATGGGCTACGCGCAGACCCAGGTGAGACGCACCAATGTCTTCGAGTCCAACAAGATAATGGCTACTGTCACAATCCAGGGAAAGCCCTGCCGGATGGAGGTGGACTCGGGGTCCTATATATCTATGGAACATGGGTTACCGGACATCCTCGTCTTGGACAACAGGCCGCAGTTCACTTCACAGCCATTTGAAGCTTTCCTGGCCAGAGTGGGGATCAGACACACACACTGTCAGCACCTGCTCACACGGCCACGAATGGACAAGTGGAGATAATGGTCCGGTCAACCAAAGAAACACTCCAGCGAATGGGCAGAGGGGACTGTCAGGAAAGGATCGACAAAATGCTCCTAGTCCAACACATCACACCCCACACAACAATACACATTAATGGACCAGAGGCTGCGAACTACACTTGACTGAGTCCACCCCAACTATAGCACCCCCAGATTCCACCGGGAAATGCAGACAATTCATGATAGGGTACCTGGTCTACACACACAACTACACTGGGGGACCAACATGGGTACCAGCCAGAGTAACTGAGATCACAGGGCCCAGGTCCTACAGGGTGGAGACAGAAGACTGCAAGCTATGGAAGTGGCATATCGATCAAATACAAGACTGGGTCTTGAACTCAGACAACCAGCCAGACACCTGACACGCACCTACAGGACAACCCAGGGTGCAGACACCAACCCCCATACAACAATGGCGGAGACACTTATCTTGCAAAGAGGAAGTCCTGCGGTGTTTTTCTGAGGCTTCAGGATTGATGGTCCCTGCCACACCACAAGTGGTCTTCAAGACGGTTCCGCAAGCAGGGACCGGAGCAGCGGCGGACCCATCCACTCGGGCTGCCGCTCCAGGAGCAAATGAGGTGTGCTGGTCCAGTTGCACCCATCGAAGCCCCGCCTACTTCCATGATTATGTACAGTAGATGAATGCTGATTGGTGAAACACTAACTAGGAGGGAAGGGGTGTTATATATGACCAAATATGGCCAAGGAGTGGAGTTGGCTAACAGACTCCACTCATTGGCCCAGCCACTCGTGGGAGAAATGAAGTCCTGTCAATTTTTACTCCCTCCAAACTCGATGTCTGCATGTCAACTTCCTACCTGACCAGAATTTCCTTGCCAGCATTCAGTTCTGGTGGCCTGAAGGTGCTTTCCCACTCTTTTGCTTCAAGTGGATCAATAGTTCACCTGGTGTATCCAAAGATCTAGCGGGGAAAAAAATCGTTTGGCCACTCCAAAGCACCCACCTCCTCATCCCAGTCATCTTCTCACAATTACAACACAACTGCACTGACTGCAAGTAGCTTCCAGTGCAATTTGAAGTGCTGATTGTTGCCAGATACTTACAGATTAACAGGGTTAGAAGGGATCTTCTAGGTCATCTAGTCCAACCGCTGCCCAAGCAGGAAACCCTACACCATTTCTGACAGATGTCAGCCTAGTCTTTTCTTGAAAGCCTCCAGAAATGAAGCTCCCACAACCTCTGAAGGCAACTTCTGTTCCATGGGTTGTCCTCAGTATCAGAAAATTTCTCCTTATTTCTAGGTTGAATCTCTCCTTGTTCAATTTCCATCCATTCTTCCTTGTCTGGCCTTCGGGTGCCTTGGAAAATAGCACGACCTCTTCCTCTCTGTGGCAGCCCCTCAAATGTTGGAAGATGTCTCTCATGTCTCCCATCTCTTCACTAGACTAGCCATGCCCAGTTCCTGCAACCATTCATCATCTGTTTTAGACTCCGTTCCCCTAATCCTCTTGATTGCTCTTCTCTGCACCCTTTCTAGAGTCTCAACGTCTTTTTTATAGTGTGGTGACCAAAACTGGATGCAGTGTTCTAGGTGTGGTCTTACTAAGGCTTTATAGAGTGGTAGTAGTACCTCCCTTGACCTTGATTGTATCCCTCTGTTAATGCAACTTAATTCACCTGTAAAGCCCTTCATGATACCTAGCCTGGTTATTTGCAGGACCACCTGTCTTCAGTCATTTTTGAATGCCCTCCAGTTCACCTCAATTGAATGTTGCCCTTTTGTGGGAGCACAGAAGTGTGCCTTCTCCATCATGATGCCTTTGGAATTATCTCACCCACACCCTGAGATCCAGGTGGCTCCCACTTTCCTTGGGTAGTGTAGCCCCCGTTGTGTTTTTATTGTGGGGTATGGTCCTTTTTTGATCTGCATTGTTTTGCTGTTACGTATTTCACTGTTTATTGTACAGTATGTTGTGTTGTGTAAGCTTCCCAGAATGGTTTGGAGTGGGCATCCGTAATAAATTAAAATCATTCCCATCATCATCCATCCTAATTTCACCAAGATCTGCATCCAGGACAGATTATGGGGTGCTAACAAGTTTCCAAGAGTTTCCTACAGCCTCCTTTTTAAAGGCATAAATATTTTATGGATATATCATTGGAATACATGAACTAATCGAGCCATTAAGGGTCATCTGAAGTGACTTTCAAGTCAAATTATATATGCAAAAGAGGGTAAAAGAGTTTAGCAGTAGCGAGTCATAACATTCTTCCAAGCAGATTTGCTAACCTTTTCCAGTGATTCCTCCAGGAGCAGAAAACATGTGAATGCAAAACATCGGAAGTTTTTAAACGGTTCCATGAAATGCCCATCCTGAACTTTTGCCCTTTTGCAAACGTCATTGTTGTAGGATTCTGCTTTTAAGTTATCATTCATTTATAATTTGAAATTCTTGTCCTGAATTGGGCGTTTTCCTGAAACGCACTAAAGGATGGTAGAAAGAACGGGTGCTTTGCTAAGATACGTCTTATGAGCCAGTTGGAGAGAGTGGAAGCCCAACGAGAGGTGGCTTTTTACCCCTGAAAGATATTCTGTATAAATGGGGGCAGGAAGGGCAAGGGCGCTCCTCTTGAAGTTAGAATACACCTAGTCAGGTGTCCTGAGAGTGTGGCTTCAGACAACCCTCAAAACTCTCATTGATTTCATTTCATTGGTTCTAGGGGATGTCCTGCAGTGGGCATTGAGGCTGTAGGGGAAGAGCGAGTTGAAAGCTAGGAAGTTTTCCCCTACTTTGATCTTATGGAGGCTGCTGCTCGTACCAGTCCCTGCCACAACAAAGGTGCCATTTTCACAGATGCTCCAGGTTACTGCAGATTTTAAACTTCTTTTTATGAAGGCAGCTAAGCACAGAAGGAATGGGCAAAAGGCAGTATGTCCGAAGGGCAGTAGCAATAGCAATAGCAATTAGACTTATATACCACTTTACAGTACCTCTACAGCTCTCTTTAAGTGGTTTACAGAGTCAAACTCTTGCCCCCAACAATCTGGATCCTCATTTTACCGACCTTGGAAGGACAGAAGCCTGAGTCAACCTTGAGCCTGGTGAGATTGCCAAACTGCAGGCAGCCGGCAGTCAGCAGAAGTAGCCTGCTGTAATGACCCAGGGCGGGATACAAAAGCAACAAAGTCACAAAAAACAGGTAAAGTCCTTTTAATCCCTTCAGCCTGGCTTTAAAGATCCAATTTTCATTGACTGGAGAAAAAACTCCCCCACAAACAGTTGCAAAAAGGAAGAACCTCCGTTCAAACTCAAAATACATATAAATTATAAATAGGAAAAAAGCAACACAAACCACAGTGAAGAATTAATGAGACCAGGCAGGATAAGGGCTTGAAGACGTCCACAGGTATCGAAATACACACACTGGGAAGGAGGCCAGAACTCAGATAAGAACTGACAGACTAGAAATATTTTCATGCTTTGCTTCCAGCACTGGCCCATGTGCAGTTTGTCCTTTTAAACAGTCCTCACAGCTGCAGCCCATGAAGGGGATCAAGGCCATTTCCTCCCCTGTAGACCACACCATTCACGTTTCTCCCTTATCCGCTCCTCCCTGTGTGCCCTAGGATGAAGAGGGGATGGGCCTGAGTCTTCCTCTGAATGCCCAGCTGGCCTGTGCCCTTCCCCAGTTTCCTCCACACCTCCGGAGCCACACTCCCACTCCTTGTTGGCTGTTTCTCCTCTCCCTTGGAGTCAGATTCTAACAGGGGCACGACACCTGCAGCACTCTAAGCACTGTGCTACCGCGGCTCTTAACCAGTAACCAAGGTTTAAAAGAAAATCATACGGGGTACCATTGGATCAGTGGTGGGATTCAATTCTTTGTACTACCGGTCCTGTGGGCGTGGCTTGGTGAGTGTGGCAAGGGAAGGATACTGTAAAATCTCCATTCAGAGGTGGGATTTGCTGGTTCTCTGAACTACTCAAAATTTCCACTACCGGTTCTCTAAAACTGGTCAGAACCTGCTGAATACCACCTCTGCATTGGGTGCCGTGGTAGCTTCAGCCTGGAGAAAAGACGAGTGTATGGAGAACATCTCAAGGGCCACCATCTTGGAGATGGGGCTGAATTGTTAAGATGGTGGTAATTGCCAGGATAGGACATCATGTTTTTCAATTACAAAGAAGTGTATTTTGCCTAGATTAACAGAGTTGGAAGGGACTTTGTAGTTGGTCATCTAGTCCAACCCCCCACCCAAGCAGGAGACCCTACACCATTTCTGACAGATGGTAGTCCAGTCTCTTCTTGAAAGCCTCCAGGGATGAAGCTCCCACAACTTCTGAAGGCAACTCCTGTTCCATGGGTTGATGGTTCTCCCTGTCAGAAAATTTCTTCTTATCTCCAGGTTGAACCTCTCCTTGTCCAGTTTCCATCCATTGTTCCTTGTTTGGCCTTCGGGTGCTTTGGAAAACAGCTTGACCCCTTCCTTCTCTTTGGGGCAGCCCCTCAAATATTGGAAGACGGCTCTCCTGTCTCCCCTGGTCCTTCTCTTCACTACACTAGCCAAGCCCACTTCCTGCAACTGTTCTTCATATGTTAGTCTCCAGTCTCCTAATCATCCTGGTTGCTCTTCTCTGCACTCTTTCTAGACCCTCAACCTCTTTTTTATAGTGTGGTGACCAAAACTGGACGCACAGATATCAGGGAGGATCCCCCCTAGAACAGATGGCCAAGGAGGAGGATCTCCTTCCCAGAAGGTGCTGAAGTAGAATCTGGATGGAGATGCGGTACAATGGATTCTTGCTCTGGACAAGAGGTCGAACGAAGCAGCCTCTGAGGCCCCTTCCACTCGGAGGTTCCACTTCAGAAGCATCGCCTCTGCAGCCTCCGCCTTTCACAACGGTGTTTCACCAATGGTGAGGTATCCCCCAAAGTGCGCAGGGCCAGGTAATCTGAGGGATGCCATCACCCGTCCTACCAGGTCAGAAAAGGTGGGCGTGCTCCTGGCCCTTTCCTTTAAGCGTGGGCATCTTTTGGGACCTAGGAAGGGTAACCTTTCCGTGGCAGACCCTCTGGAAGTCCGACAGGCCCCCACCTTCCTTGGCTTCCCAAAGGTCTGGGGGCCCAGCTTTCCCTCCAGGCCCTGCGTTAGGTGAAGGGGACAAGGGGGCCTAAGGAAAGGCTGGCTGCCAGCATATATTGAAACTTATAGCTTTCAAGGACTATGAATTCAGGGGATTTAGAGATATAATCTCGAGACTGATTAAACCTTATTAAGAATTGGTTTCTAGAAAATGGAGGTGTTGGACTTATGCTGAAACACTGAGTAAATATTTAAAATATTTAAATATTAGTGATTCATACAAACACATTGTATGAAGAAATGTTGTTGATCTTTAAATATATTTATGGAGAAAGAGATAAAGAATCATAAAGAGAGAATGGTGCTGTTTAAAGAGAAAGATGTGCATGTAGAAGAATCCCAACAAGTGTGTGTGTGTGGGGGGGGGAATAAAAACAAAAATGAGTACAAATTGGGAAAATAGTATTATATACACTGATATATAAAAGAATCTCTGTATTATCATTACAATGTGTATATTAAGGTTAGAAATTGGAAGACAAAGATTATGTATATTTAATTCTATTATAAATGTTAGCGTTGTGTAAAAAGTATATTGACTCAGTCAGTACACAGTCCACAAAATGTTGTTAAAGGAAAATTACAAACACACAGAGACACACAGACACATGCAAACACAGACACACAGACACAGACACACACAGACACATATACATACATACATACATACATACATACATACATACATACATACAACTTGCTACAACTTTAAAAGCACAACTACTATGACGTGGGAAAATACCCGAGCAAAGCCGAATGCCATACATGTAAGTACCCGCGAAAACTTAAGAAAACAAATACATACATACATACATACATACATACATACATACATGTTTTCTTAAGTTTTCGTGGGTATTTATAAGTATGGTATTCAGCTTTGTTTGGGTATTTTGTAGCAACGTTTCGGCAGAATCTCATCTGCCATCCTCAGGCTTGTGTATTGTGTTTTTTCTTAATCGTGTGTGCCAGAAAAAACCCAATACACAAGCCTGATGATGGCAGATGAGATTCTGCCGAAATGTCACTATAACTTTAAAAGCACAACTATTAAGACGTGGGAAAATACCCGAAGAAACCTAAATACCATACATATATGTCTATGTATATATATGACTGGTGGCCTATGGAAGCTTAAATTGGGTGCCAAGTTTTCAATGCTTACGGTTTTACTAGCCCTATTTATTATGGTGTCTTATTATTAATCTTTTTTCAAGTCTTGATTGGGAGCTTCCCAGAGCTCAATATGAGATGGGCGGCTATGTAAATGTTTTAAATAAATAGACAACAAACTCCCTTGGCCTCACCTCAAGGCCCGAAGAGCGAAGTGCACTCGGTAACTGGGACTTGGCAGAACGAGATCCTAGTGGAACAAGGACGACGTCATCTTTTCCAGCTCCGCTGAAACCGAAGAGAAGACGGGGAGAGGAGGAATCCAGCCACATCTGCCAGAGATTAAAAATGGCCCCAAATCAAGCTGGAAAAGTCATTTGCAGAGCCCTCTCCAAGGGTTGCCTCACAAAGAGGAAAGATGAATGAAAAAGGAGAAAGGCTGGGACTCCAGATGACAAGAGGCTTGGCCAGGTTGTGGCGGAAAGGATCCCTCTTCTTCGGCCTCGTGGTGGTTGGAAGTTTCTCCACTTGGTTGTTTCCCTGTCGGAATTACAATGCACAAGGAGGGGTTGACAATGCACAACCGCAGCTTGGGATGGTTTTGTGCAGTAAGGAGCCTCCTTCCCGATCTTGGAAAGGGGCCCGACACAAGATGCTCTCTCAGAGGCGAGCTCAGAACTTGTCAGCTGCTGCTAGTATAGATTAATGAAGTCCCAGAACTTGTCAGCTTTAGTATAGATTAATGAAGTCTCCCCCAGCCTCCAATCCAGGATTTGACCCAGAAACCTTGGCCTGCCTGTCTCTGTAGCAGTTCCTCCCCGTTCACTGGGCTTAGTTCTCCTAGAAGTATCCATAAAGTTCTCCTAGAACAGTTCTCCTGCCTTAGTAAGACCACACCATAAAGTTCTCCTAGAAAAAAGGTCTCCAAACTTGGCAACTTTAAGGTTTGTGGACTTCAACTCTCAGAATTCTCCAACCAGATGGCTGGAGAATTCTGGGAGTTGAAGTCCACAAGTCTTAAAGTTGCCAAGTTTGGGGACTCATGTCCTAGAAGTATCCATAAAAC
>NW_020769429.1:1275179-1291691 GCF_900518735.1 Pseudonaja textilis
GAGAGAGAGAGAGAGAGAGAGAGAGAGAGAGAGAGAGAGAGAGAGAGAGCAATTGCATTTAGACTTAAATACCACTTTACACTGCTTCATAGCCCTCCATAAGCAGTTTACAGAGTCAGCCTCTTGCCCCCAACAATTTGGGTCCTCATTTTACCCACCTCGGAAGGATGGAAGGCTGAGTCAACTTTGAGCCTGGTGAGATTCGAACTGCCAAATTGCATCAGCCGGCAGTTAGCAGAAGGAGCCTGCACTACTGCACTCTAACCACTGCACTACCGCAGCTCATGTCCCTAACTTCTGCTTCAGTGCCAACATAATGCCAACTTAAGAGTAAGGGAAAGGTAATATCAGCCATTCTAGGAACTATGAACTACTCAGATTAACATCTGTTTTGGGGAAACGATTATCAAAGGGAAAAATTAAGGGCATAGAAGCCCTTAGAAGAATTAACACGACATCTGTTAAGGTCAATCCTGTCTCACCAATCGTTTAGGCTTCTCTGTGACAATCAGCTATCAGAGATGGATCAAAAGTGCTTGGATTTTCCCAGAACTTTGGGCAAAGTCTTTCACAAGCCATCCTAAACAATCCCAGGATAGGAGAAGTTTAAACAAGCCAGAAAGGCTGGAACTGCATAAAGCATGATGAACGTTTTTTTAGCGCCAGTAGGACAAAAGAGGGGGTGAAAAGTCCAAAAGAGCAGAGTGGGGGGATTTTACAGCAGTTTGGAGTGGAAAAGGATCTTAAGGTGCTTTGATGGGGGTCTGAACCGGGGGGGGTAACTGACCAGAAAAGGGAATTGAGGGTTGCTGGATGACTTCACAAAAAGAATTGCCATATTCAGGAGTAGCGGCAATGGAAACGGGACATTTCATGTTGGGCATCATTAAGAAAGGATCAAAAATAAAATTTCAAAACACCATCAATGTTTTATCCAAGGCAGTGTCACTTAAAATACCAGGCAGAGTTTTTTTTTATTCAGCGCCTCTCAGAAAGCATACAGAAAAGAGCAGTCTGAACAATTTTTGATCATTTGAAGCAAGACCTTTTGAGTGAAGATGTAAATGTTGGGGCATTTTAGCGTTAAAAAGGTGAAGAAGAAGGTCAGAGTAGAGATGTATTAAATTCCCCATGGCACGTACTAAAGACATGTTCTCTGCCAAAGCAAGGCTTCTTTCAAAGACGAAAGGATCTGGAGTGGCAGGAGGAGTCAATGTCCGTGGAGGGTCGGAATCATCCAGGTCATGGTTGTCCCAAAGGTGCTTTTTCAAGAGGCAACTGGACTTTCTGGTTTTTCTTTGAAGATGTTTTGCTTCTCATCAAATCTCAAAAAAGACCCTGTAGGACCTCCTCCATAACAGACGATGAAGAGAACAATAGAATAGAATAGGATTAGAATTGGAATTGGAATTGGAATTGGAATTGGAATTGGAATTAGAATTAGAATAATAGGAATAGAATAGAATAGAATAGAATAGAATAGAATTAGAATAGAATAGAATTAGAATAGAATAGAATTAGAATAGAATTAGAATAGCATTAGAATAGAACAAGAATAGAATAGAGTCAAAGAACAGAACAGAACAGAATAGAATGGAATTCTTTATTAGCCTAATGTGATTGGACACACAAGGAATTTGTCTTGGTGCAAAGGCTCTCAGGGTACATAAAAGAAAAGATACATTCATCAAGAGTCAAGAATCATCAGGTACAACACTTAATGATAGTCAAAGGGTACAATAAGTAATCAAATCACACTAGGAAACACTCAATATAAATCGTAAGGATGCAAGCAACAAAGTTACAGTCATACAGTCACAAGTGGGAGGGTATGAGCGATAAGGAGTGATGAGAAGATTAATAGTAGTGCAGATTTTGTAAGTAGTTGGAGAGTGTTGAGGGAATTATTTGTTTAGCAGAGTGATGGCGTTCAGAGGAAAAAACTCTCCTTGTGTCTCGTTGTTCTGGTGTGCAGGGCTCTATAGTGTCGTTTTGAGGGAAGGAGTTGAAACAGTTTATGTCCAGGATGTGAGGGGTCTATAGATATTTTCACAGCCCTTTTTTGACTCATGCAGTATGCGGGTCCTCCATGGAAGGCAGGTTGGTAGCCATTGTTTTTTCTGCAGTCCTAATTATCCTCTGAAGTCTGGGTCTGTCCTGTGGGGTTGCAGAGCCGAACCAGACAGTTATAGAGGTGCAGATGACAGACTCAATAATTCCTCTGTAGAACTGGATCAGCAGCTCCTTGGGCATTTTCAGCTTTAAATGAAGCAACATTGTGATTCCATATATTGCAGGAATACCTAAAACTCTGAGGAGGATTTTCAACTAAGACAGCATACATGCACACTTAAAATTCAAGAATACACTAAGGCAGAAGTGTGTCCACCCCAAGGATAAAACACCCAGGCAGAAACTGAGCAACATGATATATGCAGTGTGCTGTCCAGACAGTTTAGGGCAGTGGCCCCCAACCTTTTTTGAACCAGGGACTGGTTTCACAATTATTTATTCTTCCACGGGCCGGTACTTGAGTAACGCGAGACTCCACTGCCATCGGGACGGCTCTTCATTCGAAGCCGCACCCTGCCCCTTCGACGAAACTAAGGTGCGAGCACCCAAACGCCGCTTTCCAACTGAAAACCCGGAAGCACCATTGAAACAAGATGGCGGCGCCCAAGCTTTGCGGCCCAGTAAAAAATGATACACGGACCAGTACTGGTCTGGGGACTGGTGATTGGGGACCCCTGGTTTAGAGTTAATGGGATTTGGGATAGTTACTTAGGAATTGTGAGCTGTACCCTTAAGGGAACGCATCATGGTAAATGTAGTTAAAGGTAGCCTGGGAAATGTAGTCTATGTCACGTGACCACATCTGTAGTCCTGATTGGTTGCTATATTGACCCTTGTTGGGTTGGGGGAGGCTCCCTCACTCTTGCTGTAACCACCATTTCATACCATGCTTCAATCATCATGGGGTTGAGACCTTTTTATCTTTCTACACTACAAGAGGGATGTGCAAAGGATTGGACATTAAGAAGAACATCGTCACAAATGTGGATACCTGATGAACCAATAAAAAAGACTTTGTTATGGATGTTTTGTGGAGTTACTCTGTCTGCTTTATACCATCCAGAGAATAATAAGCAGAACACGCCGTACAATGCAGTGAGCCATGTGCAGATCTGTACATTGGGGAAACAAAACAACCACTTCACAAGCGCATGGCGCAACCTAGGCGAACCAGCCCATCGGGACTAGATTCAGCAGTCCACCTGCATTTAAAAGACGAAGGCCGCTCTTTTGAAGACAACAAAGTCCACAGTTTGGACAGAGAGGAACACTGGGTTGAAAGGGGGCGTTCAAAAGGCCATCTCTGTCAAAATTGAACATCCCTCTCTCAGCATCATCTATCTGTCAGAAATGGTATAGGGTCTCCCGCTTGGGAGCGGGGTTGGACTAGATGAACTACAAGGTCCCTTCTAACTCTGTTAATGTTAAATACCAATGCATTCTTGTGTTCTTTTTCCTTCTTTATTTTATGGTTCTAGTATTTTAATTCCGTTCTGTTTATACTCCTATCATTTTCTTCCTTTTTATTATGGTAAGAGTAATCCTGCACCGAAATAGGTAGCAAATAAATTTAAGAAACAAACAAATAAATAAACATTCTGAACCCTCCTTAGTTGAGGTCATTGGCCTGGGCAGATTAGAAAGGTCAACCTTTCCTCCTGTGATATTGCAATTTCTCTTCAGAGCAATTGGTCCTCACTGCACCTGCATCAGTGCCCAGAAAGAAAGGGTGATTATTATGGGAACTTCAGCCCCTCCCCAGATATGAAGCTACCAGTCATCCATGCAATAGTTCAGCTCCTTGGCCACACAAACTGAGCTAACAATAATATAACGGTTCATGGATTAGCCGTTAGGCCACATCAGAGTACAACATACAAAACAGTAATGGAGTGGAAGTCTCAGGCTGAATAAATAAATAACTAAATTTACGACTTTTATATTGCCTCAATAAAAAAAGAAGCAATAGCTGGCACAAAACTCAACTCTGTTGTTTTATCTTTTCAATTATGTTTTAATATAATTTGATTATTTGTTTTTAACAAGTTGGTTATCCTTTCAGAAAGTGGGAAGCCTCTCCACTTCTCCCAAGACTCACAGCCAGTGTGGTCTTTCAGTGAAATAGAGTGGTGGGAGATCTGGGCACAGAGAAAAATGACTCCTTTGCACCACTAAATGGTGGGGATTGTCATTCCTCGATGCAACAGATCCACCTCTGCAATGACCAATTGAAAAAATGATCAATTTCTAGAGAAATTCAGACAAATCCCTGGAATACTTGTGCCTCTTAGCCCTGATGGTGATCTTCCCTGCAGACATGGCTCTGGTCTATTGTATGTATGTAGTTTCTCCAGGTCTTCCTCCCACTCTAATTCTGCCTAAAGGGACTTGGTGGCTCAGTGGCTAAGACGCCGAGCTTGTCGATCAGAAAGGTTGGCAGTTCAGCGCTTTGAATCCCTAGCACTGCCACATAATGGAGTGAGCTCCCGTTACTCATCCCAGCTTCTGCCATCCTAGTAGTTCAAAAGCACGTAAAAAACGCAAGTAGAATAACAGGGACCCCTTTGGTGGGAAGGGAACAGTGTTCTGTGCGCCTTTGATGCTTAGTCATGCCGGCCACATGACCACAGAGAAATGTCTTCGGACAGCGCTGGCTCTTCAGCTTTGAAACAGAGATGAGCACCGTCCACTACAACTGGGAACGACTAGCACGGATATGCAGGGGAACCTTTACCTTTAATTCTGCCCAGGAAATGTTTCATACCTGAAATATCATCCTCATTATACCAACAATGTCCTCTATCTAAGACGGTTTCTCTTCACGGTATTCCACCAGGAGCCTCGGTGCCAGAGTGGTTAGAGTGCAATGCTGCAAGCCACTCCTATTGCAATTTGGCAGATTGAATCTCACCAGGCTCCAGGTTGACTCAGCCTTCCATCCTTTTGAGGTGGGTAAAATGAGGACCCAAAGTGTTGGGGGCAACAGGCTGACTCTGTAAACCGCTTAGAGAGGGCTGTAAAAGCACTGTGAAGCGGTATATCAGCCTAAGTGCTAGTGATATTGCTATTTTCCCACTGAGTTCTTAGCAATCAACAACTGAAAATTTCCTTTTCCTGAGTTTAATGAACTGGCCAAACTCAGGTTTCTTTTCCTTTGAAAATGATCCCACCCACCCAACTTCATTGGCTACAAGCATGAGAACTTGGTTGAGGAGTTCGGCGCATTCCCATGTCAAATGTGGGGAACTAAACTTGAATGAGATGGATTTGTGGATTAAAATTAAAAATATCATTAAGTTCATTAATGATATAAAGTTTGTGAAATGCTTAGTCTAAGTGCTTCTAATGAGCCATGGTGGTGCAGTGATTAGAATGCAGGCTAATTCTGCTGACTGCCAGCAGTTCGAATCTCACCAGGCTCCAGGTTGACTCAGCCTCCCGTCCTTCTGAGGTCGGTAAAAGGAGCGAGAGGCTGACTCTATAAAGCACTTGGACAGCACGATAAACTGGTATATCAGTCTAAGTGCTGTTGCTTTTCTAAAGAGCAAAGCCAACTTTTATGGCTTTTCTCCCCACCACCCTTTTCTTCTTTCCTCCCTCCCTCTCCTTCCTTGCTTCCTCCCTCTCTTTCCTTCTTTCTTTCCCTTCCTCCTTCCTCCCTTCCTCCCTTAACCTTTCAAAAACATTGGAAGGAAGGAACCCCGCCCCCCAACGCACACACACATAGCACAAGGCCAGCCTTGTGGAGCCTGACTGCCAATCAGTATGATGAGAGGGCTCAAAGGCCAGAGTTTCTTGAGTTGAATCCTTGCTCTCCTCAAGGACATTGGTAATATTTCCAAAAATCTTGAGCACTGAAAAATTGAGTCCTTCCCAGATGGCTCCTAGTTCTATCACTGAAGATGGCGGGTTTTAGAAGTAACATCCCTACCAGAGTTATTCCTTTGTTATTCCTTACAGGTTCACCTTTCTTAACACGCTCGTTGAAAATGACCCGCAATGAGATTTAATGACTTTAAGGCAACAAGAGTCAAATTAAAAAAAACCCAAAAGGTAGCCCCGGAAGGAGAAGGCAAAGGAGTGCAAAGACTGGTGCCGTAAGCCTATTTTCCAAAGCACCCGAAGGCCAGACAAGGAATAATGAATGGAAACTTAACAAAAAGAAATTCAGCCTGGAAATAAGGAGAAATTTTCTAACAGTGAGAACGATCAACTAATGCAGAACATTAGGCTGGCTGGAGAATTCTGGGAGTTGAAGTCCAGAAGGGTTAAAGTTGCCAAGTTTGGGGACCCCTGAACTAATGGAACAGAAGTTGCTTTCGGAAGTTGTGGGAGCTTCCTCACCAGAAGCTTTCAAGAAGAAACTGGACTGCCATCTGTCAGAAATGGTATAGAATCTCCTGTTTGGGGGGTGGGGGTGGGGGTTGGACTAGATGATCTAAAAGGTCCCTTCCAACTCTGTTAATCTGTAAAGCCTTGTCAACTGTCCATCTCCTGCCCAGTCCTTCCTGAATTGCAACTCCGTTTATTTTGGAGCACCTTCGCCATGTGGCCACATCTTTGTAGCCAGCACATTTTTGGACAGTGAGTCAGCTGCAAACGGGGCTTCTTCATCGAGCCGCACACATGCCTGATTTATGCAACTTTCCACCAAGTAATGTTTGCCGACGTGGGGAAGGTTAGCCAGCAGTTGAGGTCGTGGCTGCTTCCCCGGGGGAATCAGTGGCAGAGATCCACTTCCAGCCCCCTTCCCTGCCCCCTTTGCGTGGTGAAGAAGCATCTGGGCTCCCCCGGAAGGAAGAAAATCCCACCAGTAGCAAAGGGCGAAATTCTTCGTCTTTGGGTCAAGGCCTGGAGGATTCAGAAACAAGATGCACAAAAGAGCGAAACTCTGCAGCCGGCTTGCAAGCAGAGAAGCCCCGCCCCCCCCAATAGTCCCCCTCCCCCCCAGGCTGGTTGGGAGAGGGGAGCCCTGCCTGCACCCAGAGTTTGGTCACTCAGTTCTGTTTGGCAACTTTGGGAAAGCTTAAATTTCTAACTAAAATTATCCTAAGGTAGTGTTAATTAATTTCTTTGGGTTTGGTTCTTATCGATATATAACCGTGATGGCGAACCTATGGCACGTGTGTCAGTGGTGACAGGCAGAGCCCTCCTCTCAGTGGGCCATCCCAAGCTGCTCTTCTGGTTTCGAGGGCCAGCTGGTCTTCACATGGGCCGGAAAGTGGCCCGAAAATCAGTCAAAAAACAGGCCATTTGGGGTGGGGGGGGGCTTTTTCAGGCCGTTTTCACTGTTTTCCAGGCTGTTTTCAGGCCATTTTGTGGCTGTTTTTTGCCCCAAATGCGGCCTAAAAACAGCCCCAAGACAGCCTGAAAATGGCCCGAAAAATGCTCAAAAAATAGGCATGCACACTGGCCAGCTGGTCTTCCGATGCTCCGGCACCCTCACATGCACACGCATGAATGTGCGTTCCAGTTTGGGCACTCAGTGCTGAAAAGGTTTGCCATCCCTGATATATAACCTCCAATGGCCTCTTTGGGGGCAGATCTTGTTCCCATAAAAAGTGGAAGGAGGGACGTAAAGTTTCACATTCGGGCCCCTCCAGGGAAGCCCAGTGCTGCTTCTGCTCTTGAACTGGTGGGGCTGCGGTGGGAGGAGAGACCCAAGCAAGCAAGGTGTGCTGGAGTTGGGGAGCGGGTACGTGAGCCTCAAGAGTTGGCTGCCTCCGCCTTCCCTCGATGAAGGATTTTGGAAAGCCTCTCGGGAACAAGCACATCTGTGAACCACGTCCATTAAAAACAAAACAAAAGCTGCACTTTAAAAGCCAACCTTTCTCTTAACGCTTGCTTTTACGGTGCAAATGGCAGAGGACAAACTTGGTTTCTGATTTGCATAAATCAAATACAGATTGTCCTTGAGTTACAACAGTTCATTTAGTGACTTACAACAGCATTGAAAAAATTGACGTGACCTTGTTTCCCACGTACGAGCCGTGGTGGCACAGTGGTCAGAGTGCAGTACTGCAGGCAACTTCTGCTGCCTGCCGGCTGCCAGCAATTTGGCAGTCCAATTCCCACCAGGCGTAAGGTTGACTCAGCCTCCCATCCTTCCCACGTGGGTAAAAGGAGGACCCAGACTGTTGGGGGCAAGAGGCTGATTCCGTTTGGAGAGGACTATAAAGCACTCTGGAATATAAGTCTAAGGGCTCTTGGTACTGCCTTTCCTTCCTTCCTTCCTTCCTTCCTTCCTTCCTTCCTTCCTTCCTTCCTTCCTTCCTTCCTTCCTTCCTTTCCTTCCTTCCATGGTGCACAGTGGTGAGAATGCAGCATTGCGGACTAAGTCTGCCCACAGCCAGAAGCTCAATCCTGACTGGCTCCAGGTTGACTCAGCCTCCCGTACTTCCAAGGTGAGTCAAATGTGGACCCAGATTGTTGGGGGCAAGAGGATGACTCTGTAAACTGCTTAGAGAGGGCTTTGAAAGCACTGTGAAGCAGGATATAGAAGTCTAAGGACTATGGCTATTGCTCTGATGACCATAGCAGCGTCCCCATGGTCATGTGACTTTCAGGCGCTTGGCAATTGGCTCGTATTTATGATGTTTGCAGTGTCCCTGGGGGTCGCGTGATTCCCCCTTCGAAACCTTTTGAGAAGCAAAGTCAGTGGGGGAGCCAGATTCATTTAACACCTGCAGTGATTCACTTAACAATTATGGCAAGAAAGCCTATAAAATGGAGCAAAACTCACTTAACAAATGCAACAGAAATTTTGGGTTCAATTGTGGTTGTAAGCCAAGCACTACCTGTATGTAAATCATGGTTTACATAACCCTGCGTAGACTTCCCTATACATAAAGGTTGAAATGGGGTAATGTAAAGAGGAATCACTTAAATTAGGACAATGTTTATACAAAGCCTAGAGCGAACTCGCTAAGGGCCCCGTCGTTAAGAGAAGACCCGTTCAAGATCCCCTGACATAAAATGTTGGAATGTGCACAAATGAAGAGTTAACACTTGCAATTAAAGAGAAGGAACAACCCGAATATTATATGATATGGGAACTATTCTACCGATGGCTAGAGAACAAATATGACAGTCAGAAACAAAAGTTAGATTAGCAAAATATAGAAATTATATTAATAGAGAGAAATAAGTTAAGATGAGGATTGTTACAGTATTAGATATATTTTGTATATCAGCATTAAGTTAAGAGTAGACAAATCACGGCATCCGCCCCTCTCAATTCCTGGCAAATAGATGGAGAAGAAATGGAGGTAGTGATAGATTTTATCTTCCTGGCCTCCAAGATCACCGCAGATGGCGACTGCAGCCAAGAAATCAAAAGACGCTTTTTCCTGGGGAGGAAAGCTATGGCAAATCTAGACAGCATACTAAAAAGCAGAGACATCCCCCTGCCAGCAAAAGTGCGTAGAGCCAAGGCTTTGGTTCTCCCAGTGGCAATATATGGCTGTGAAAGTTGGACCTTAAAGATGGTTGAGCGCCCAAGAATGGAGGCCTTTGAACTCTGGGGCTGGAGGAGAAGATTCCCGTGAGTCCCTTGGACTGCAAGGCCATCCAGCCGGTCGGACCTAGAGGAGATCCACCCTGACTGCTCTTTAGAAGGCCAGGTCCTCAAGAGGAAACTCAAGTACTTTGGCCACCTCATGAGAAGGAAGGACTACCTGGAGAAGAGCCTAATGCTGGGAACGATGGAGGGCAATAGTTAAGAAGAGGAAGACGGAGAATGAGGGGGCTGGATGGAGTCACTGAAGCAGCAGGTGTGACCTTAAACGGACTCCAGAAGATGGTAGAGGACAGGGAGGCCTGGAGGAAGGTTGTCCATGAGGTCGCGATGGGTCGGACAAGACTTTGCAAATAACAACAGCAAGACAAATAATGAACATGGAGGTAAATTTTAATTGTTTTTGCACAAAACATTTGTACCCAGACAATACACTGTTTAATGGGATTGTTTGTATTAAACTAAAATTAATTCATATAAAAAAGGACCCTTGACTTGAGGCTTTGGGTGAGGGTCCTCCACCTTTTCTACAGCTTAACCCAAGGTATCTTCACCGCCCGCCCCCCACCGCCCCCAGCCATAAAGACAGGGGTCTTTCGGGAAGAGCTTTGGGGATGAGGGTGTGGGGTGGAAAGGGGCCTGTGGCGCGGGGCCTTGGTGGGCCGGCGTGTCCGTGCGCTCCCCAATTCAGCGCCCGCCGCGCCGCCGAAAGCAGTCGGGCCGGAGGAGAGCGGAGCGCCGGAGGGGAAGGCGAGGGGAGCGAGCGGCTCGGCTGGCCCGCCTCCATCCCTGACTCGCTCCTGAGGAATGTCCTGACGGGCTTCCTTTCCAAAAACGTCCGGCGTTACCAGGCGGCCCGTCCCTCCGGGTCAGCAGCAGCCGCGTGAGGGACGGCAGCGCCGAGGCCCCCGCTCGCTCTCTGGCGGCCGCCGCGTCCCGCCCGTTTCACGCGGAGCTCCGGGGCTTAGCGGCCGCCTGGGAAAAGAGCCCGTTCCCAAAGCCTCTGGCGACGGCGGGAGGGGAGCGCCCGGCCCGCCAAAGGACAGGGCTGGGGGCCAAATGGCCTCTGCTTGTCAGGGGAGGGGGAACAACTCATCCCTTCGCCCCAAGATTTCCTGGGAACGGAGGTGGCCTGTCCCCCCCCCCCCCCCCCCCCCCCCTCTCCCCCCTCCCGCCTGGCATTTCGGACAAGGGTTCGGAAACTGCCCAAGGGGCCACTGGAACAGGGTGGGCTTTTGAGGCGGCCCCGACTCGAAGCAGATGAGGGCCTCAGGGCCCACCAGAAAGGATGGCAGAGGTGGCCAGTGACACACACAGGAAGGTCTGAGGGAGAAAAAGATGAGCAATTATTGCCTGTGGCGGAGCCGATATTTATTTTATTTCACGCCTTTGCTAATTACATTTCTATACCCAGCCATCTCATGAGAAGTGACTCCAGGTGGAGTAAATCAGTAAAAAAAAAACACAAAAAACCCAATGTGTGTATGTCTGTAGAGATTCTCAGTCCTCCAGGTCAGTCAGGTGCTTTTTCAGGCGGCAGCTGGACTTTCTGGTTTTTTCTTTGAAGACGTTCTGCTTCTCATCCAAGAAGCTTCTTCAGCTCTGACAGTGCGTCAACTACCTTCTAAAAGGATGCAAATGACCAGCTGTCTGCAAGGAACACAAATCCTTCCATTCTCCACTATCCTGTAGGGACTTTTAGCTATACAATTTGGGAGGAGCCCCCTTGGAATGGTGTGGGGGGAGGGAGTGATTTCCAGAGGAAAAATTGCAAAAATTGCATCACTCAGGTGACCCTGAGGACACAGATAAACCTCCAAGTGGCCTCAATGACCCTCTCAAAGGATGCAAATGACCAGCTGTCTGCCAGGGGTATCAGTCCTTCCATTCCATGCAGTCAGAGGTGGAGAAGCTTCTTAGATGAGAAGGGAAACCTCTTCAAAAGAAGAAACAAGAAAATCCAGTTGCCTCCTGAAAAAGCACCTATGGGACAATGTCTGTGTCTGTTTGTGATCATTGTCATTCTAGCCATGGTCTATCCACTGCAGGCCTCTTCCAATCCAGACGGTCCTGAGATTTCCTTTGCCAATCGGGCCCGCCATACTTGCTGATTTCATCAATACGTCTTGTTTTGGGTCTCTTTCATGGACACTTTTGATCAAGTGAGGTCCGTTCTATGACCGCTTTGGTCCACTTGCCATCAGTTCTTGCTATGTGACCGGCCCACTTCCATTTCAATTCTTCTACTCTTTTGATAGCATTGTATATTTTCGTTTGTTCTCTAATTCACACGTGGGTCTTTCTGTCTTGCCTTGTAATGACGAATATGCCCCTTTCCGTGGCTCTTTGCACCGCCCATAGCTTTTCTATCGATTGTGAGGTTAGTGTCCATGTCTCACCAGTTTATGTTAGAGCCGGAAACATGCACCGATCGAGAACTTTTCGGGAGGTGGCTCTTGAAAATTACACGTAGCTTGCCGGATGCCTTCCAACCATATTGAACACAGCATTCAATTTCCTTTATTTAGCAATTAGAGAGCAAGGAAAAAAGGAGTTTTATAAGATTTGGGGTTTATTTTATCAATGGCTAGATAGAAGACTAAGAAATTGAAATATATTGTAATAGTAATGATATATTACAATTGATTATTTTTGAATTTATTATTATGAATATAATTTAGTAAGAATTGAGACTTGCTTTTAAAGATAGCCTGGAAATAAAATTAAAATCGTAATGATGGTATAATAATGAGATAATATGATATGGAATGTTGATTAGAATATAATACGAATGTAAAGTTAAGAGGAAAGGACTATAGATTTTGCACATCATATATATACCAAACTGACACACTGAACAATTGAAAGATGGTTCTTTGTTGTTTTGTATGTTATAAAAATAAAAAACTTTTTCAAAAAAAAATCTTTTATTGAATCACCTGCCATTTTTGAGATCCATTGGACAAGGAAAATGTAGCGGTCTAGTTCTTCTTTGGGTATAAAAATGTTTTTTTCTTTGGTGAATTTATTACACACAACCTGGCTCTTTTTCAGTTTTATTTTAAGCCAAATGGAGCATGTGCATGTATGCATATGAAAACAAGCATTTAAAATATAAAAATCAATATTAAAATGGAGACGAATTAATATTAAAATATACACTGACCCCATGGAGAGAGAGAGAGAGAGAGAGACTATACGGTTCTCAATAATTCCCTGAGATCTCAGGAAACCAATAGCTGAAAATGATATTGAGCTGAATACCATGAATTTGGTAGATTCTGAATTCTACCAGTCCTCAATCAACCTGATGAAACCTTCCACACATCTTCCAAAGAAGAAGAGAATTCTGACGAGGTTTTTCTGAGTAGAATATGAAAAGTTATGGGGAGGAGAAGTGTGGCTGTCCTGACCCTCGTAGCATCTCCTCTGCAGACCCCCATCACCACCACCCACTTTACAGAACCCTCAAGGAGAGCCCTCCAGGGTGTCAAGCTGCAGGGGCTGGATGGCGGGGAGGAAACAGCCTCAGCTGAACCCCGTCAAGGCTGTGTGGCTGTGGGTTTGGGGTCCTAATATCTAGATCCTGAAACTTCGGATATTTCACCTTTGTGAGTGGTGTGGGTGTGACTGTACTACCCCACTGGGATTCAAGTGCATCCCAGGTAGACCTCTGCACAATTGTCTTAGGAGCCAACTGGGCCCACTCCTGGATTGGGGTCACTCGTGCCTTAGTTAACTCCTGATTAGATCATTGCACCACGGTGGCGCAATGGCTAGAATGCAGAACTGCAGGCTACTTCTGCTGACTGCTGGCTGGCTGCAATTGGGCAGTTCGAATTTCACCAGGCTCAAGGTTGATTCAGCCTCCCATCCTTCCGAGGCTGGTAAAAGGAGGACCATATATATATTTTGCTATTGCTACTGCAAGAGAGGGGCTGCCCTTGAAGACCTTCTGGAAGCTTCGATTGGTCTAAAGCCAAGCAGCAGAGTTCAGGGCATCCACCCCTTGTTACACCCGTGTCCGACCTCTCTGCTCTGTGAGCTGCATAGGAAGCTCTTCGGGGCTGCATTATTTGCAGGACGGCCTCCTCCCAAGGGAATCAGCTATCACTAGATCTGGGAGGGGTTCAGGGAACCAGCAGTGGACCAGACCTTCAAATGGCTAGAAACCAGAAAACTGTTATTGTTTTTTTTCCCCAGAGCTCTTCCCCCTTGCTCAGGTTCACCGCCTCGACTTCTGACGATACCAGGGAAACTGAGGAATGACACGCTTTCCTTTTTTTAGCACAGAGAGATGTCAAGTTCAATGTTTTCCGGAACAATTTTCACACACCCACAAATCCTCGGTGAAATGTCTCAACCTCCCGCCAATGTCCAGTGTTGGCCAACCTCAAGCCCAGCCTCTGGGAGCTCCCCAAGCCGGCAGGGAGGCCTGCCAGCTGCCACCTGGGAGCTGACTCAGGCCTCCTCCGGCTGCTGCTCCCCGTGGGGCTCTTCCTTTTAAGGGCAGGGAGCTGGCCTCAGGAGCTGGCAGTGGCTTTGCCGGCTGTGCAGCTTCACTGGGAAAAAATGCAGGGTCCAGGCAGGGTGTCTCAAGGTTGCTCCCTCCTGGGCCAGCCAGGCGTCCCTCCCCCATGCAGAGCAAGCCTCTTTCCAACGTGGCGTTTTACGGCTCCACTCAGAGGGCTGCCCCAGGCGGTCCCTGGGGGGCCATGTGGCATTTCAAAGAGGGAGGGGGCCGTTCCATTCACAGTACTGACGATGAGAACAGTTTTCCTCTTCTTTTGTTCGTTGGTTTGGTTCCCCCCCCACACACACACTCTAGTGATCTAGAAGAGGAGTCTCCAACCTTGGCCACTTTAAGCCTTGTGGACTTCAACTCTAGCTTTGCTGGCTGTGGAATGCTGGGAGTTGAAGTCCACAAGTCTTAAAGTGGCCAAGGTTGGAGACCCCCGATCTAGAATTCCAACTAATCTAGATTCAAACTGCAACAGGGTCAGCTCTAGTCTGGATTTCCTGCTTGGGAGCAGCTGGGCTTTCCGTGAGAGCAGGGGGTCACACTTGATTTCGTTGAGGGCTGCATCAGGGTTGAGTTTGACCTGGGGGGGGGGCGTGGCTAGCTCAAGGTCATTCGTGTCAGGGGCATCTGTGGTGGCCAAGTACTAAGGCAGGACTTCCCTGAGATCCTCCCTCGGTCTCATTATAACCTTCCTTCCTTCCTTCCTTTTCTTTTTCCTTCCCTCTTCATTCTCCTTTCTTCCTCCTTCCCATCTTCCCTTCTTTTTCTTTGTCTTTCCTCTTTCCCTTTCTCCTTTCCTGTCTCTTCTTGGATGCTCCAATGCAACAAGGAGAAGCATTTCTCCTTTTGTTTCATTTTGCTTTTAGTTTGTTTTGCTAGCCCTCTGTCAGCAAAAACGGAGCTTGGGAGGGCTGTAATACCAACAGCGTGGAGTTTGTAGCATTGCTGGGCTTCTAACGAACATCGTTATTTTGTATTTTAATTTCACTTATTTATTCTCTTTTTAAATGATGTTAATGATTTGATTGCTAACTTCTAACATTCTTAAACCTCAAGATTAAAAAAAAACTGCCTTTGTTCCCCAGGTCAGGATCATAGGATGGGATGTCTTTTGTTTGATGGTGCACCAGCCCCATGTTCCAGAGCGGCTAAATATTTTTGGTTGAACAGCAGACAAATTTGCTAGGATTTGATCTAAGCTAGTTTTTATCCATTCAGTCTCTAAAAGCCGTTGGACACCAGCTCAAGGCTTCCACAGCTTCTCTGATATGGCTGGTGGGACATTCCTGAGGTCCGAATGCTGACTTAAAAGCAATCGGGACAAGCCATTTCCTTTCATATCCTCTGTTATTCTTCCTTCACTCAAAAAGGGAAATTTGGAGACTTGGCAAGAATTGCCCAGTACAGCTGGATGAAGAGATGGCCTCTTCAGGAGAAGCACTCATTCCAGGTTTCTGGCATCTGACCTTCTCTTAGGCTGCCTCTGGCTTGTAGTAAACCACACCTGGAGGTACTGATGGAAGTCACTCTTTTAATGTGCAGATTATTGAAAACTGGAATTTTAAATTGCTCCTCCTCTACAAGGGAAGATTCTGTTATTCTGCTTCCAGCATCTTGGTCTACACACAATTCTGCGATGATGCTTGCCTGCAGAAAAGGAACTGTGGGATTTATTGCCATTTGATGCTCTGTATAGATATTGTCAATACATTGATCATTTTTAAAGGAAGCTACTTCAGCAGCTTTTTGCTATTTCTAGCATCTAAAGGGCATTATTAAATAACCAAAAGAAAGTAAGAGTGTAGAAGAGAGATTGTCTTCCTACCCGTTTATGAATGCACCCACATGCATTTACAAAATACAGAATAACCGAGTTGGAAGAGACCTTGGAGTTCTCCTAAACCAGCCCCCTACTCAGACAGGAGACCCCATACCATTCTGGACAAAAGGCCGTCTCTTCTCTTCCAAAAAACCTCCAGTGATGGAGCAGCCACACCCTCTGGAGACCTTCCGCTGGTTAATTGTTCTCACTCTCAGGAAAATTATCCTTAGTTGGCGGTTGGATGTCCTTTTGTCAATCTTCTACCTGTCACTTCTTGTCCTTCCTTCAGGTGCTTTGAATAGGTTCCCTTCTCCATGACAGCCCCTCAAATATTGGATGACTCTTATGTCACACCTCGTCCTTCTCTTCCTTAGACAAGATAGACCCAGTTCCTTCACCGTGTGATTTAGCTTCCAGACTTCTGACCATCTGTTGCTCTTCTCTGCACTTATTCTAGAATCTCAACATCTTGTTTGTATTGCAAGGACCAAAACTGAACACAGTTATTCCCAGTAGGGTCTTAGATGCATCTGTAGTCCAAAATACATTTGGGGAGGGAAGGGAAGGGAAGGGAAGGGA
>NW_020769429.1:1306691-1322107 GCF_900518735.1 Pseudonaja textilis
AAAGTGTTGAAAATTCAAAACTTTTCCAAGTAAATATAAAGTTGGTCAAAATCTTTTATCCAATCAAAGCTGTCAATTTTCCCATCTCCACCAAGTCCATCAGTTCAGCCAGCCATTCCTCCAGTGTAAGTATTTGTAACCCCTTCCACTTGTGTGCATTTAGGAGTCTCATCACTGTTTCCCCCCTACCCAAGTTTTATTAGATTTTCATTTTTAAATAAACACCAATATCACGACATGAACAGTGTGGCCCCTAGGTATAATTCATTTAGATGCAAACATAAATAATGATATTCATAATGGTTGTTATATTAGTCAAACCTCAAAGATGGTAATACCATCTTTCAACCTCTAATCTTTTCCATCAGATTATTACTTATATTCTATTGTATAAAGATTATATCTATTAATATTCCCCCTATTTCTCATTTCTAGCTCTATTCTAACTTCGAGTCAGGTCATCGTTGCTAATCCTAATATTAATATACATGTTTATATAAGGCATAGCCCTTCATTACTTGATTGTTCAAAATTGTAATGTACCATTCAAGTACCAGTCTTCCTGTTATTTAACCATACCTTATAATACCCTCTTTCAACCTCCAATCTTTTCATTTAACTGTTGCTTTATGTAAAGGTGTGTATTCTTATTTCTACCTCTATTCAAATTGATGTATTTCCTTTCTAGCCATCATCTCTTGTCTGCTTTAATACTTCTCACCACTGTTATCATATACAGAAACAAAGTTTGATGAGATCTTTCAATCTGTTTACCTATTCATCCCAAAAGAAAAACCTCTGATTTCAACTGTAAATTTACCTTTACAATCTTCTGAATCAAAATACACGTTTGGTCCCATTTTTTTTAAAGCTTTCTTGCATGGCCACCAAAGATGGAAAGATGGAAAGCTTTCGGCTTGATTACATTTCGAAGGACTCTTTGAAATTCCATTATACATTTTTGACAATCTTTCAGTGTCAAATACCAGCGACATCTCATTTTATACAAACACCCTTTAAGGTTATAAATCCAATGTGAATGTCCACCCTCTCTTCTGCATATGTTCCCATTGGTTAAACGGTATATTATATCCAAGAGTTTTTGCCCCCAAAAAGGCATACGTTTTCGTTAGCTGCAGCTCACCTCTAATAAAACACACTTGTCAGAAAGAGTGTTACCACATGCTTCCTGGTTTGATTTTAGGCTGAGAGAACCTTTAGGCTGGCACAGAAATGCCCCCTGCCCAGGGACGTTCTGCCTCCTCCTCCTCCTCCTCTCTTCTTCTTCTTTTTCTTCCTTTGAGGTGGGGCCAGGTTTCCAAAGCAGCGTTCAAGACAAAAGGCAGGGAAGAGGAATGTGGATCTCTGTAAAGTTCTCTTTGGGCATATTTTTTCCAGAAAGCCACGGTGGGCCCAAATACTGTGGACAATGGGGGTCAATAGCAAGGGTTCCCTTTGGGGTGATCACAGCATGCTGTCTGGACAAGAATAGGAATAGGAGAGTTGGAAGGGACCTTCAAGGTCTTCTAGTCCAGTCCGCTGCTTAAGATGAATGGTTATCCAACCTCTTCTTTAAAACTTCCAGTGTTCTGTTGAGGCAACCAAAATTGCTTTATTGCCAGATTTGGATACCAAATTACTTGATAAGCAAAAATAATAAGGAAAAGGCTGCTGTGGGTTTAAAGAGGCCAGAATATAAGAACAATGGGCGGGGGGCGGGGAATGCCACAATGGCTTTAGAAATGAAAGCAGCTGATGTTTTAATAGGCTTTTTATCTTAAATTTGCAAAGGGTTAAACTAATGAAGCTGCTCCTGGGAGGAGACAAAGAGAAGATGAGAAGAAATCAGTTTTTGAGACATTATTTGACAGGATCAAAGATCAAGTAAATGGAAGAAATTCCAAGTAGACATTTCATCAGGGTTAATATCTGTTAACAGATATGCTGTGGTTTCCGGTAGCTATTAATGAAATTTCCTTTTGACTAAAGACTAAAGGGAAGAAAGAAGCAGATTTGACAATCGGCTTATAAATGGGGGGGGGGGTTTATTTTGCTGTATTTCTTAGAGAAAGTGATAAATGGAATACAAAAGAATTTAAGGTTAAAATATGTGTTTCTCTTTCTGGTAGTTCTTAATAGAATTTTATTGATTTGAACTGAGCAATGTGTTCTTAAATTTGATTATTGTTATGGGAAGAAGAGGAGTTTTTATTTTTTCAAAAAAATTGAAACATCAGAGAAGACATTAAATTACTGCAGTTGTTTTATGCTTCTCTGGTGAGATAGAGGAATTATCTTTCCTATATCTTAATTCCTTTTTATTGTCTTTGCCCTCTTATTTTTCTTTGCTTTTTCTACCTTTCTTGGTCTGTGTCAGAGTTTCAATGCAAAAATAAAAGACTAATAAAAATGGTTACAAAAGAAAACACAAGGATCCTGGTAATGCCGATCTCTGTGAATCAGAGCCTCTCTCTCCAGCAACAAGCAAACATGGACGGGCCCTTTGAAGCCTGCGCCATCTCAGGGAATCGTTTTCTGCTGTGGGAATAGATGCTCGCATCAGCTTGAAGCCAGCCAAGACATCTGCACCGAACGGCAAACTTTCTTTTGCAAGGCACTGAAGGAAGGGAAGGACTAAATATTTGGAGCTATCTGTCAAATTGAGATTGATTCAAACGGCTCCTCTAAGTCAGACGGAGATATTTTCGATCTGCTGCTGCTGCTGCTCAAACTTTGCAAAGTGTTCAAGAACAAGTTACCAAATGGGAGCCAAACTTAAGCACAAAACAGAAGGAAGGGGCGCCCAAACTCGGATGGGGATAAAATGACAGTCGGTGCTAAAACCACTAACTTTCTCTTTTATTTATCTTTTCAAGTTGTTTGCATTTGCTTTCCATGATCTCTCTCTCTCTCTCACACACACACACACACACACACACGCGTACGTATTATTTTCAAAAGCAGGAGATGAACTCACTCCATGCCCAAAAAATGGAAGTATGCCCCTCCTCAGGGAACTTTGAGGGCATCAAGTCCATCCCCCATTCAGGACAGAAACCCAGATTAAAGCTTCCCCAACAGATGGCTGCCAGCCTCTGCCTGAAAGGGGGCCCACCACTTCTCTGATCATTCTCTCTCACCTCCCATCCCCATTTTTCCAACATTCAACCTGAAGCTTCTATTTTATCTTAAATTCACAACTTGTGCTCTGGAAGGAGGCAACAGTCCTGTTTTCCTCCCTCTGCTCTGCTTCCTTCAGGTGTTTGAAAGGTTCTGTCGTCTCATTCTCCCACTTCTTTCGATCTCTCTTCAGAGAGCTGTCAGCCTCGGAAGTCATTTTTTACTTGGAAGCTTCGAGGCTGCCACATTCAGTGCCTGGGAATTTGGGAGGGGGGATTTCATAGTGTGGTAGAAGACGAGACACAACAAAATTCTTTCTCAGAGAGTCAAGGACATGTTGCCCTGCACCTGACTGCTGGGATGTCTCCAGGGACGAAGACTTGATTGGACCGAGTGATGGACTGATGGATGCAGGGGGTGGATCTTTGATTTTTCTATTGGGGAAGGAAAAACCCAGAACTCTCAGATTCAGGTTTTCCCAGATGTGCCGATATGACAACTCTAATAAAATGGAACTTTGAGGAATTTTTTGCCTCAGAGTTTATTGGTTTGGAGTTGGTTAGTTGGAACGCTGACAAGGGCTTAATACCACCACCCCCGCAACATCATGACTGTCTTCCCCTGACCCAATCCAGTTTTTCTAACTCCTGCAGGGCTCACAACTTCCCAGAGCAGGACCTGATCCAGGCAGAAGAAGGTGGAGCTTTGGCATTTCCATGACTGGGAAAATTTCCTTTGTGGGTGCAACCAAAGCTGAGTATTGTTTTGCTGACTCTGGCCAGTTGAGTCAGCCTTCCCTTTACTTTACTTTATTGCCATTGCACCTCGTACAACGAAATTAAATCCCCCTTCCCTCCCCACCCCACTAACCTGCTTTCCAGCTCCGTTCTCCTGTGCAGGGCAACCAAAGAAGAGCCAGCCGATCAGCTGGGACTCGATGGGGAGGGGCCAGTCAAAGGTGGTATTTGCCGGTTCTCTGAACTACTCAAAATTTCCGCTACCAGTTCTCCAGAACTGGTCAGAACCTGCTGAATACCACCTCTACCTTTATGAGAATTTGACAATCAAGGTCATTGTACAAGAGACACCAAAGGGAAGAGGAGAGAGGCAAGAGTGTATTTAGGCTCCCTTATTAATTAAGGGCCTCTGGAGGCCAAAATAACCAGATTCGAGCACCCTCTTCCAAAATTAACCAAGAGCCACACCAAAACCTTACAGTAGATAGGCAACGTTGGACTTCTCTCGCACACTCAACCCTCCCCCTCACAAGTACCCCAGACACTTAACGTTCTGAAGTAGCCTAGAGACCCCCTTCTAAATCTTAAGGTTCTAATTTCTACCAGGTGATCCAGAGGGCACACCTGGCCTTTCAATGGCCAGATTATAGAACAGGTAGAAACCTTCCCATATTTGGGCACGACTTTCTGAAGTTCCTCCTCCGATCTTCCAACACTGGCAGCCACAGAGCCCTTCAGGCCTCCCCAAGGGGGATACTATCAAAGTCACCTGAAGGGTTAGTACCACTTTATACTGAGGCCACACTTGGAATATTGCATCCAAGTTTGGTCACCAAGATATAAAAAAGTTGAGATTCTAGAAAGAGTGCGGAGAAGAGCAATAACGATGAGGCTAAACAGTACGAAGGAGCTGTTTGAGGGAACCAGGCCTGGCTACTCCAGGGAAGAGAAGGACCAGGGGAGACAGGAGAGCAGCCTTCCAGTATTTGAGGGGCTGCCACAGAGAGGAGGAGGAGGGGGTCAAGCTGTTTTCTAACGTACCTGAAGGCCAGACAAGGAGCAATGGATGGAAACTGAACAAGGAGAGATTTAACCTGGAAATAAGGAGGAATTTCCTGACAGTGAGCAACAAAATCAGTAGAACAACTTGCTTCCAGAAGTTGTGGCTGCACCATCAATGGAAGTTTTCAAGAAGAGACCGGACAACCATTTGTCTGGAAAAGTATGGGCAGGAGATCTACTCTGTTTTGTCATTCTGTTAACACATCCCTGCAGCGCTGAAAGGCAGGTCTGAAATTCTTGCTGTCCCTTTGCCCCATTGGAAAAAGCTCCAATCCACATTTCTAAGGACTATTTGCAAATGGTTCTGTGTGTTCCTTGCATAGTATTAAAGAGGAAGCAGGATGATTAAAGTTGAAACAAGTGCTTATTGTTTTTAGAAGATTTATGCTGTTTTCCTCACAGCAGACAATTATGAATCAACAGGGACAAGACAATTCTGCATAAATTGCAATACTGTATTTTAACCCAGGAAGCCTTTTTTAAAAGTTTAGTTTAGTTTTCTCTATTGTCATTGCACCTTGTACAATGAAGTTAAATGCCATCTTCAATGTACATAATATCTATAAAATAAAACACAAACACATATCCTTCGTGTTCTATGCTATTGAATTGAAAATATTGCATTCCTATTGCACTCTACAGTAGAATTCAGTATAGTTACTGCTCTGGGATAGAAGCAGTTTTTCAGCCTATTTGCACTTGTTTTTATTGTCCTGTACCATCTGCCAGATGGTAACAGTTCAAAGAACAAAGGGTGTCCAAGATGAGATGGATCCCACAACTTCTGAAGGCAACTTCTGTTCCATTGGTTGATTGTTCTCACTGTCAGAAAATTTATCCTTATTTCCAGGTTGAATCTCTCCTGGATCAGTTTCCATCCATTGTTCCTTGTCTGGACCTTGGGTGTTTTGGAAAACAGCTTGACCCCTTCCTCCTCCTCTCTGTGGCAGCCCCTCAAGTATTGGAAGGCTGCTCTCCTGTCTCCCCTGGTCCTTCTCTTCCCTAGACTAGCCAGGCCCAGTTCCTGCAACCGTTCATCGTTTGTTTTAGTCCTTCTCTACACCAAACTAGATCCAGTTGTCTCAAACAGTTCCCTCCTACTGTTTATCCTGTCTCATAAACATCTTTGTTCTTCTCTGCACTCTTTCTAGAATCTCAACTTTTTTATATCATGGTGACCAGTGGTGGGATTCAAATTTTTTTACTACCAGTGGTGTGAACGTGGCTTGGTGGGCATGGCAGGGGAAGGATACTGCAAAATCCCCCTTCCCTCCCCACCCACTAACCTGCTTTCCAGCTCCCTTCTCCTGTGCAGGGCAACCAAAGGAGACCCAGCCAATCAGCTGGGACTTGGGAGGCGGAGAAGAGGTGGGGGCGGGGCCAGTCAGAGGCGAGATTTGCCAGTTCTCTGGATTACTCAAAATTTCCACTCCCGGTTCTCCAGAACTGGTCAGAACCTGCTGATACCACCTCTGATGGTGACCAAACATGGATGCAATATTCCAACTATGCCCTTCTTTGTGGCAACCCCTCAAATACTGAACACTGCTATCACATCTTTTCCTTTCATTTTTCTTTTCAGGAAACTTGATATACCCTACCTAATTCCTGCAACCGTTCATCATATGTTTTAGCCTCCAGTCCCCTCATCATCCTGGTTGCTCTTCTCTGCACTTTTTCTAGAGTCTCAACCTCTTTTTTATAGGGTGGTGGTGCCCAAAACCAGATGCAGCGCTCTAGGTGGGGCCTTACTCAGGCTTTGTAGAGTGGTATTAGTACTTCCCTTGATCTTGATTGGATCCCTCTGTTAAAGCAGCTTAGGATTGCACTGGCTTTTTTGGCTGCCGTCACACACGGCTGGCTCCTATTTAACTGGTTGTCCACTAAGACTCCAAGATCCTTCTCACAGTTACTGCTATTAAGCGAGGTTTCACCCAGTGTATCTGTGTCCTTTTGTTTTTTCTTGCTTAAGTGTAAGACTTTACTTTTCTTTATTATCAGTACTATTCTCTGAACTTGGCCAGCTTTTGCTACATGGGTTGTAAAAGCAGACAGGCTATGATTGCATCAATGTTGCATCAATCTAGTCATAAAATATGCTGTTTTAAATTATTTCTTATGCTGTTAACTTATTAAATTCTAGTTAGGGACTGCAATAATGTACTGTAGTATTTATTTAACACGTTTTTATTCTGCTGCAATCCAGAGGATTCTTGGCAGCTCACATGAAGTATGAAACCAACTAAAAAAAAATCAATAAAATTAGAAACAACAAAACAACCCTTCCCAAACAAAAGCTACCAGCAATAAAAATAGAGAATACAGTCGGCTTCACAAAGTCAAGAGAAGGTCTGCTGGAATTACTCGGTCTTTCAAAGTTTCTCAAATACGAGCAAGATGGGGTGAGATGATCGCAACCAGGAAGCGCTTCTCAGCAGCCCCTCCTGGAAATCTGGGGTCAATGGCAGTTTCTCCCTTTTTCCATTGGTTAGGCTGTACCCAAAGAAGCGGGTGTTCAGGCCTCAAGCCATAAAAGACACTAAAAGGTAAAACCAGGATCTTCAATTGTACCTGGAAACCAAAAACATAGAGGTAGATAGTGATAGATATAGAGACTGATGATGGTTAACAGATTAACAGAGTTGGAAGGGACCTTGTAGGTCATCCAGTCCAACCCCCCACCCAAGCAGGAGACCCTACACCATTTCTGACAGATGGCAGTCTGGTCTTTTCTTGAAAGCTTCTAGTGATGAAGCTCCCACAACTTCTGAAGGCAACTTTTGTTCCATGGGTTGATTGTTCTCACTGTCAGAAAATTTCTCCTTATTTTTAGGCTGAATCTCTCTCCTTGATCGGTGATATGATGATGATATATCAGTACATACCCAGAATTGGCGCAGAATTTATATTTGAATCAGGTGTTTTTAACATTTATATTTTCTTGTGTTTTATTAATCTAGGTGAGATGTTAATATATATTTCTGGTGGCAAGCTGTTCCACTGGTTCATTGTCTTCACTGTTAGGAAGTTTCTGCTTAATTCCAGGTTGCTTCTGTCCTTTATTAGGACATACATAGATACGTATTTATCTATAGTGCAATCCTATCTACGGCAGGGTTTTTCAGATAATACACAAGGATAAAGAGTTTGGCCCAGAGCACGAATCAACCTTCCCCTTAGCTGAAACTTAATTAAGAAAAAGTTTAGAAAGAGAATTTTCTACTCAAAAACCAAATTTTGAAGGATTTCAAAAGGCCATTTATGCCCAAGCTATAGGGAAACGTTTGTCTTTTCATATAAAATTATTATCTTTCATTGAAATGGCAGCCATCGGGGGATTGGGATTCAGCCAACAGCGGGGTGTGTTTCCATGCACCTCATCTTGGGGTTCTCTGCCCCGAAAACATTCGCCTCTCCTTTCAAATGTGTTTCAGAGTTTCCAGGGCACGTTTGACCTGACCAAAGGTTTCCCGGGTTCTCTTGCGGTTTGACTTGACCATAAGCCTGGCTGGTGCCGCTTGGTTCTTTTTCGTCTTTTTCACCCTCTGCCTGCTGAAATGTTGCAGCCGGAGAGGCCCACGGCTGGCAGAGACAGGTGCCAGGGGTCCCCCCTGAGGAAGGGGAGGGCAACCTGCGCATAGCAGGGGCTTGCCGGCTGGGTCGCCACACTCCACAGGCGCAAGGCCGGGAGAAAAGTTCAAATTGCTCGAGCAGTGAAAAGGCCTCTCTCTGCACCCGCCCAAGGTCGCCTCAAGTGCAAGGGGAAGCTGCATCGGCTTTTGGCCGCGCTCTGGACGTCCACTTTGGAACCGTGTGTCTGTGTGTGTGTGAGTGTGCGTGTGTGCGTGTTGGAGGGGGGGGGGCGGGGTATGTACAGTGAGGAAATGAGCGCGAGGGAGCCAGAGATAAACAATTTCCTATACCGAGAGATCTTGTGGCCCGAAACCGCCTTACAAGAAACACATGTTCCCTGACAGATGCTGTAATGCTGCTATTAACATGGTCCACTTGGAGGCTGGTGGTTGTGTGGAGAGAACTGTGGAGTCAAACATTCCAGATTGTGTGCGCGCACCCACACAGAAGGGAGAGGAGGAGGAGGAGGAGGAGGGAGGGAGGAGGGGAAAGAGGGGAGAGGAGAAAGGGACGAGGGAAAAGCGAAAGGAAAGATGAAAGGAAAGGAGCGAGGGGAAGGGAAAGGCGGAAGGAGAGGGAGAGGGAGAGAGAGGAAGGGGAAGAATCCAGTCCAGAGGGTCCTTTATTTGAAGCGACGGCTTTTGGCGCACATCTGCAAAGCTGCCCCGGCTCCAGGCTGGGCAGGGTCCCGTCCCTCGCCCTCGCCCGTCTCCTTCCAGCTCCGCCAGGTTCCCTCCCCGGTCTGACGCAGAGCGAAGCAGCTCCCTCCCTCCCTCCGTCCGCTTGCCGGGGGAGGGTCTCTGCGGCCACCAGCTGACCCTCCCGCCGCCCCGCCGAGCTCCGCTGTCCGCGGGCGCTGCGTGCCAACATGTGGCGGACTTCACTCGGCGGCCAAAGGGGCGCAGCTCGCTTGGCCTCCGCCTCCCCCAGCCCCTTCCGCGCTAGGATCTGAGGGAGGGGCTGCGCTCCTTTTCCCCCTCGCCCCCCTCCCTCCCTCTGCTTTGCCTGCTTCCGTCCTCGCGCCTTCCCTCCCTTTCCCTTTCCCACTGGAAGGCCAGGAATGTTTTAGAAGGGACCTTGGAGGGTCATCTAGTCCAGCCCCCTTGCCAAGGGCGACCCACGGCTGAGCCCAGCGACAACCTGCGCAAACACGGTCCGGCCTGAGCGCTGAAGACTTCCCCTGCCAGACGGGCCCTTCCCACCTCCGCAAGGAAAGAATCTCCTTTTTGCTCCGAACATTTGGCCACCATCTCAGGTGAAGAAAAACGCCCCCCGGTCTCCCTGCAGAAGGGGAGAAGAGAAGGGGGCAGCTGCCTGGCTGGAGGGGCTTCTCCCCAGCTTTTCTGGAAGGAGATGCTCTGGCTTACCTGGCCGGCTTTCACTTTGAACCCACAGCAGGCAGCCTCTATTTCCCGTCCCCCTCTGACCCCTCTGAGGGGTCAGGTGTTCAAACTATGAACACTTTTGCCCGGCTTTGCACCACGAGCTCCAGATCTGAGCAGCTGCAGCTACAGAACATGTCAGGCTTGGCCTGTGTGCATGATGCACGATGCAGTGCAATGCAGCTCATAGAGTTAATCCTCCGGGGCAAACCCAGAAATTGGCTAGACCCCCCCCCCCCCAACAAGGGGAGCCTATAGTGCAAGTCGCAGCACACGTCACGTGAACCATTAATACTATTTTGTAAGGCCTCGGAAAGACCACAGTTGGAATATGGCATCCAGTTTTGGTCACCACACTATGAAAAAGATGTTGAGGCTCTAGAAAGAGTGCAGAGAAGAGCAACCAGGAGGATTAAAGGACTGGAGGCTCAAACATACGAAGAAGAACCGTTGCAGGAATTAGGTACTGTATGTCTACTTTAATGAAAAGAAAATGGGTGATGTGATAGCAATGTTCCAGTATTTGAGGGGCTGCCACAAAGAAGGGCATAGCTGGAATAATTGCATCCAGGTTTGGTCACCATGATATAAAAAAGCTGAGATTCTAGAAAGAGTGCAGAGAAGAAGAACAAAGATGTTTATGAGACAGGCTAAAGAGTAGGCGGGAACTGGGCCTGGCTGGTCTAGGGAAGAGAAGGACCAGGGGACACAGGAGAGCAGCCTTCCAATATTTGAGGGGCTGCCACAGAGAGGATGAGGAGGGGGTCGAGCTATTTTCCAAGGCACCCAAAGAGGAGCACCACCCTGTAAAATGCTACACCCCAAGGCCAAAAACTGCCCGGTGGTCCAGAAGGATATCATGGCCAGTGGCAACCTTACCTACAAGAATGCCAGGTCCAGTGATAGGATAGATTAACAGAGTTGGAGGGGACCTTTTAGGGCATCTAGTCCAACACCCCACCCCCACCCCCACCAAGAAAGACCTGCCGGGCCTAGCTGAGCAAGGGTGATCTCTAGGAAATGGAAACGAAGAGCCACTTTCCTCTGCACACCGCAGATGAGCAACATTTTGCTGGTCTGGAGGAAAAAGCTCACACCACGTATTTTAGGAGGAAGAAGCGAGATAATTAATCCTTACAATAAATTGCTCCTAGTATAGCAGAGAAATTAAAGTACTATACATCTCTCTCTCTGCCTCTCTCTTTCTCTCTCTCTCTGTCTCTCTCCCTCTCTGTCTCTCTGAATTTGAATTTCTATTTGAATTTCTAAAAGGTCCTTATTTATTTATTTATTTGATTTGATTTGTCAATTGCTTACGAGATAATAAGTATAAGTAAAAACATAGTTGTGAATACATGGATACATATAAGAAAAATTTAAAAATATATAAAAGAAACAATAGGACAGGGACAGTAGGCACGTTGGTGCGCTTATGCACGCCCGCTCTTAGGAAAGGGGTGAGGTCAATAGTAGACAGTCTAAGGTTAAAGTTTTTGGGGTTTGGGGAAGAAACCACAGAGTCAGGTAGAGTATTCCAGACATTGACCACTCTGTTGCTGAAGTCATGTTTCCTGCGATCAAGTTTGGTGTGGTTTACCTTGAGTTTGTATCTATTGTGTGCTCTTTTGTTGTTATGGTTGAAGCTGAAGTATTCATTGACAGGTAGGACATTGCAATGTATGATTTTATATACTATACTTAGATCAGACCAAAGGCAGCATAGTTCTAGGTTTTCTAGATCTAGAATTTCAAGTCTGGTGGCATAAGGTATTCTGCAACAAGTAGAGGAGTGGAGAACTCTTCTTGTGAAATATTTCTGGACTTTCTCAACTGTGTTAATATCAGATACGTAATGTGGCTTCCAGACTGATGAGCTGTATTTGAGTATTGGTCTAGCAAATGTTTTGTATGCTCTAGTTAGTAGTGTGAAATTACCAGAGAAAAAGCTACTCAGGATTAGGTTAACAACTCTTAATGCCCTTTTGGCTATGTAGTTACAGTGGGCTCTAGCACTTAGATCATTAGAGATGAGTACTCCAAGGTCCTTGACAGAGTTTGGATCATCAACAAGGTCTTGACTATTCAGCTTGTATGTTTATTTTCTGATTTTTTTTCCAATATGTAAGACAGAGCACTTATTTGTTGAGATTTGAAGTTGCCATTTGTTTGACCATTCTGATACATAGTCAAGATCTTTTTGAAGGGTAGCAGTATTATCTGTGGTGTTGGATAGCAGCTTTACATCGTCAGCGAAGAGAACGCAGTTGCTCTTAACATGATCACAGAGCTCATTTATGTAGAGTATGAAGAGAGTTGGTCCTAGAATGCTGCCTTGGGGGACACCACTGTTGACAGGTACAGAATTTGATAGGATGCTCCCAACTTTGACCATTTGTTGTCTGTTTGACAGGAATGCTTCTATCCAGTTATGCAGGTGTCCAGAGATACCATAAGATTTTAGTTTTAGGAGTAGTTTGTCGTGTACCACTGAATCAAAGGCTTTACAGAAGTCTATGTAGATTGTGTCTATTGCTTTGCCCTGATCGAGTTGTATAGTCCATATGTTTTTGCAGTGTAAGAGTTGCAGATTGCAGAATAGTTTTTTTCTGAAACCAAATTGTTTCTTGGAGAGTAGGTTGTTTGTCTCTAAGTGGAGGATAATGGATTGGTTAATAATGGATTCCATGACTTTACAGGTGACGCAGCATAAGGAGATTGGTCTGTAATTTTCAACTAGGCTGGGGTCTCCCTTTTTGAAGATGGGGATGATCGTGGCTTGTGACCATAGGTTAGGCAAGGAGCTGGTCCTGAAAGATTTTTCAAAGATTATGCTTAGAGGTTCGGCTATGGCAGTGGATAGCTTTTTTAAGAGGTAGGCACATATTCCGTCCGGTCCAATAGATAGAGATGGTTTTAGATTGCGTAGTGCTTTTTCAACATTGTCTTCTGTAAAATTGATATGTATTAGGTCACTGTAGTTTTCTGTGGTTCAGCTAGGAAATACTGGGCATGATCCATTGCTGTTTACAAATATTGAGCCAAAGAATGTATTAAATATGTTGGCTTTAATGGAGTTGTCATTGCAGTCTTTACCATTAGGTCCTATCAGGGGTGGGGTGGACCTTGAGTCTTTTAGTTTGTTGTTTACAAAATTGTAGACATCGCATCTGTGTGTGTGTGTGTGTGTGTGTGTGTGTGTGTCTCTCTCTCTCTCCCTCTCTCTTTCTCTATGTCTCCCTGTGTCTTTCTGTGTCTGTCTGTGTCTCTCTACATATATATATCTCCCCCTCTCTCTCCCTCTGTCTCTTTCTCTGTCTGTCTGTCTCTATATCTCTTTCTCTGTGTCTGTCTCTCTCTGTGTGTGTCTCTGTGTCTCTCTCTTTCTGTCTGTCACTCTGCCCCTCTCTGTCTCTGTGTGTGTGTCTCTCTCTGTGTGTGTCTCTGTCCATCTCTCTGTCTCTGTGTGTATGTCTGTCTCTCTTTGTCTTTCTCAGTGTCTCTGTCTCTCTGTCCCTCTCTCACGCTGTCTGTCTCTCTGTCTTTGTCTCGTTCTCTCTCTGTGCCTCTGTCTCTGTCACTCTCTCTCTGTCTATGTCTGTCTGTCTCTCTCTTTCTCTGTGTCTCTGTCTCTCTCTCTCTCTTAGCAAATCATTTATTTATTTTTACAAGAGAAAAAAAAGAGGCGTGTGTGTACTGTGTTTCTGAGTGGGCATTCCTAAAGCCAGGGCATGCCCTGTTTTGGGAGCTACCGGGCCTGGCTGGCATGCCACAGCAGCTTTGCATCTGGACTCAACGGCTGCTGCATCTGGACAACCTTTCTCAGTGCACAAGCGCCAGCAGCAAAGGGGCTCCGTGGCCATCCAGCTGGGCTCTGCAGGAGTGCTGATCTCCTGAAGAGGCAGAGCCAAGGATCGCGGCCTGTGTATGTTGCTGTTTCCTGGAACCCAGCAGGCCTCCCTCCAAAACTCCACCCTCCACCCTCCCAGCAACGTGGCAGCCCCCCCCCCCGCCCCACCCGTGCTGTTGCAAAATGTATATAATGTTCCTAAACTTTGGCTTCCACTCCTGGAGCATAGCACACTCTTTTGCAATGGAAGAAGGCTGGATTATGGAACCAAAGCCAAACATGATTTGTCCTCTTTTTTCCCCCAATTAATCGCTCTTTAGCTCACTGGGCTGGATACATGCATTTATTTAAAGTTTTTTAATGACATGATTTAAAAGCCTGGGTTATAATCAATTAAACATCCAATAACAGATGCATAGCAACAAAATTTAAAAACTGCACAGTGCAGCCGATGAAATGAGCATCAATGCATGAAGTCTTTTCATTAGACATATGTTTGATACCTGTACAATCAGCCCTCAGGGCCGTGTGCTTTCTCCACTTCTCTTCTCCCTATATACCAATGACTGCATCTCAAATGATCCATCTGTTAAAATACTGAAGTTTGCAGATGACATAACAGTGATTGGTCTCATTCGAGACAACGATGAATCTGCCTACAGACAGGAGGTTATACAACTTGCCTTGTGGTGTAAGCGGAACAATCTGGAACTGAACACACTCAAAACCATAGAAATGGTTAGAAGGAACCCTCCTATACTACCACCTCTTACAATACTAGACAACACAGTATCAACAGTAGAGACCTTCAAATTTCTAGGTTCTACTATATCACATAACCTAAAATGGACACCTGACATCAAAAACGTCATCAAAAAAGCACCACGAAGAATGTTCTTTCTGCGCCAACTCAGGAAGCTCAAACTGCCCAAGGAGCTGCTGATCCAGTTCTACAGAGGAAGGATGGAGTCTGTCATCTGCACCTCTATCACTGTCTGGTTTGGCTCTGCAACCCAACAAGACAGACACAGACTCCAGAGGATAATTAGGACTGCAGAAAAAAACAATGGCTACCAACCTGCCTTCCATGGAGGACCTGTATGCTGCACCCTGAGTCAAAAAGAGGGCTGTGAAAACATCTACAGACCCCTCACATCCCGGACACAAACTGTTTCAACTCCTTCCCTCAAAACGACGCTATAGAGCCCTGCACACCAGAACAACTAGACACAAGGGGAGTTTTTCCCCAAACACCATCACTCTGCTAAACCAATAATTCCCTCAACACTGTCCCGCTATTTACAAAGTCTGCACTACTATTACTATTAATCTTCTCATTGTTCCTATCACCTCCTCCCACTTGTGACTGTATGACTGTAACTTTGTCGCTTGTACCCTTATGATTTATATTGACTGTTTCCTAGTATGATTTGATTGTTTATTTGTACCCTATGACTATTATTAAGTGTTGTGCCTGATGATTCTTGAGTCTTGACGAATGAATCTTTTCTTTTATGTACACTGAGAGCATTTGCACCAAGACAAATTCCTTGGGTGTCCAATCACACTTGGCCAATAAAGAATTCTATTCTATTCTATTCTATTCTATTCTATTCTATTCTATTCTATTCTATT
>NW_020769429.1:1322117-1370502 GCF_900518735.1 Pseudonaja textilis
TTCTATTCTATTCTATTCTATTCTATTCTATTCTATTCTATTCTATTTCTGGGTCATTGCAGGCAAATATAGTGCGGAACTGACTGGGACTCAGGACCCTGTGCCTCTCCGCAAACTCTACCAGTAACACCAGGGTGTCATCTGGAGCCCCCAGATCAAGGGACAACAGAGGCTCCCTTCTAGATCACATCCCCAACAGTTTCAGCGCGTGTGGGGGGGGGGGATTGTGCAGTTGTGCTGCCATACCCGTGTTCCTTTGCGCCTTTCTCGTGGCCCCTTTCCACCACTCCCAGAGTGCTCATCCCATGATCAGAGATTCTGTCATCTCACGACTTGCCAGCTGTGCCATAGGACCAAAATGGGGCATTTTCGGCACTGAAAAAAATGACTTACTCACCTACCAGAATGTTTTCTATTAGGAATTATGTCAAAAAAAAAAATACAAGAAAGATGAGCTTTATTTGATTATACACATTATTACTGCAGCAAGGATTGCATTTGCCCAGAACTGGAAAAGTCAGTTATACCAAGTGAAGAAGAAGTAATAAACAAAATCTTGATATGTGCTGAAATGGACAAGTTAACTCTAGAAATGAAAAATAAAGATGAATCGGCATATTATGCAATTTGGGATAAATTCTATCACTGGTGGGAGCAGAGAGGAAGGTCTTAAGTTGGGAAAGGAGTTGAAGGGAAAGGGTGGATGACTGGATGAGATGGAAAGAAGACGAAGGATGTTAGAAATGTAATATATGAACAAACACATGTATCATTCAAATCACTCTGAGAAGCACAGAGCCAAAGACACAAGCCTGAAGATGATGAATGAGACTTCATCGAAACGTTGCCTAGATACTGCCAATCTTACGCAGGAGAAAACCCGAATAACCAAAGATCCACATACAAATACCTGCGAGAACCTCAGAAAACAAATGTATGTATGTATATATTTGAATAATTGTTTATAGGAAATATATATATATATATATATATATATATGCAATATTGACCCAAAATTATGTCAAACCGACTTCACCATGTTCAATGTTTTTAACTGTTTTGTTCAATAATTTTTTAAAATCACTTACGATGACCATTTTTCACACTTATGACCGTTTGCAGCATCCCCATGTGTCAGGGTTCCCCAAAAACCCAACTCCAATTAAAATCTCCAAGGCAGGCATTTTCTCAAAGTTCCCTTTTATTAGAGTAGAAGTAAACTGGCAGACCTGGAAAATCCCGAATCTGAAAGTTCCGGCTTTTCCTCCAATAAGTAAAAAATTACAATTCCACCCCCTGCACCCATCATTCCATCATATGCCCCAACCATCATCCGTTCCAACTTGAGACATCACTTCAACCAGGTGCAGGAATAACATGACCTTGACTTTAAAGAAGAATGCTATTAAAATGAAATCCCGCCTCCCAACTTCCCACGCTCAAGAATGTGGCAGTGTGGCAGCGTGGCAGCTTCTGGCGCAAATATGGCTTGTATAGTAGAAATGTAAAGTGGTTTACATTTGGATGCTTGACAACGGACTCATAAATGTGACGGTCGCAGTGTCCCGGGGTCGTATGGTCCCGTTTTGTGACCTTCTGACAAGTAAAGTCCATGGGGAAGCCAGATCCACTTAACGACCACATCACTAATTTGAAAACAAAGTGATTCCCTTAACAAAGGCGGCAAGAAAAGTCGCAAAACTCACTCAACAAGGGTTTCACTTAGCAAACGTTGGGCTCAAATGTGGTCATAAGTTGAGGACTACCTGTATGCAAGCTGTCAGGCCAATGAAAGCGGCTGCTGAAGACACTTTGCCAGAGGCCTTAGATGAGAAGCTGGACAGTTGGAAGGTCATCCGTTACAGACGCTCCTGTCTGGAGCAGCGCCTGAATTAGATGACTAACCTTCCTGGACTAGGATCTTTTTATCACCCCGTCTAGTTTTAGGGCTAGTTTCACACGCCTCCCTGTCTGTTTTTTGCCACGTGCTCCTGCTGCAGCCTTTGTCTCAGCCCTCCCTCCCCCCCCAGCTGAATCATCTTAAAATCATCTTGAGCCTCTCTCTCATTTTTAAGCAGAGTTTCTCCCTCCTCTTTCAACCCCCTTCCCCACCCACAAGGACACCATCTGGGATGCTTCTCCAGTGAAGCCAGAGGTGGCATCTGTCCAGCAACAGCTGCTGTTATGCGCCTGCCCTTCCTGTCACTGGACATGCTGCCCCTATCCAGAGGGGCCATGTTGGCACCTCTGTAGGCCCTCTGCCCATGTAAAGGCTGACCCATGTGGCATCCTGCATCCATGTGGCATCCTCTGGGGATCTCCTGAAGGATGCAGGCCAGTGTTCGGAGAAGACGGCGAGTGTTTGGGGTTGAAAAAGAGGAACTCAGGCCTTACCAGCTTCTAATTACATGTTTCACTGGAGGCTTCCAAGAAGAGACTGCACTGCCACCTGTCAGAAATGGTGTAGGGACTCCCGCTTGGGCGGGGGTTGGACTAGATGACCTACAAGGTCCCTTCCAACTCTGTCTATCTGCTTCTGCTCACAACGTGGCTGGACTTTTTGCTGTGTCTATTACTGGGGAGGGGATTTGACACCACCAAGTGTTCCCATATGGTTTTTGCTGCAGTAAACATTGCCAGCCTTCAGAGCAGAAATGGATTCCTCAGTGATTCAGTGCCAAGATGGCAGTAACTTGTTATACCACCGGCAGCCATTTTCTACTTCTCTCTCTCTCTCTCTCTCTCTCACACACACACACACACACACACACTCCTTGGCCATGCTTGTTGGGTTTTTTCAGCCTGGCTACTTCTGAGCATGGGTCTAAGCCAGTGGTGGGATTCAATTTTTTTTTACTACCGATTCTTTGGGCGGGGCTTGATAGGCGTGGCAGGAGAAGGATCCTGCAAAATCCCCCTTCCCTCCCCACCCCCCTAACCTGCTTTCCAGCTCCATTCTCCTGGGCAGGGCAACAAAAGAAGAGCCAGCCGATCAGCTGGGACTTGATGGGAGGCAGAGAAGAGGTGGGGTTGGCGAGGCCAGTCCGAGGTGGGATGGGCCGGTTCTCCAAACTACCCAAAATTTCTGCTCCTGGTTCTCCAGAACCGGTCAGAACCTGCTGAAGACCACCTCTGGTTCAAGCGTGCCTCCTGAGGAGCAGGTCCTTCAGCCAGAGAATCCAAAACAGCTTCGGAGCGCTCCGCTCACCTGATGCTCTTTTGGTGTCAAATGGAGCATCTCTCCATCCCGCCAAGGGCCAGCACAGACTTGGGGACCTGAGGGGACAAGCCAGCCCACCTTGGAGGTGAGTCAGTGCTGAGGAAGGCACAGGTTTGCTGCTGCACCTGGTGGCCGGAATGACAGGAGTCGAAGGGAGGAGACGATGGAACCAGAACTGCCAGGGAGGGGATCCCCCAGGATCAGCCCCAGGCCTTGCAGGGCTCTTCCTGCCAACTCCCTGGGATGCAGAGCCGGGCTTGCTGTGGATGCACACATGTGTGGATGGGTGTGCATAGAACATGCACAGCGCTTTCTAGAAGCAGACGAGACATGGCTCCATCTGGAAGCGTTCCTGGGCTGCCGCAACAGCTGGTGGAGACCATGTTCCTTATATAAGACAAACAACCAAAACATCCAGGAAGCATCTCGGGGCACAGTTAAGACCTGTGTCCTGATATATAAAGCTTTAATAATAAGCCCTCCAATTCATTCCGTGTCCTGATCAGGCAGGGCCAACATCTGCGATGGCTGTTCCCATTTTTTTTCAAATTAGGCCCTGCGAGGCACTCCTGATGCCCTCCGATCACCTTTGCAAAGAACGGCCTCCTTTACCCAGCAGAGTGGGCGGGGGGGGGAGAGGCTTCCCTGCCGTTCCCCCCTTTGGAAACCAAGGGGCATTCGCTGGCACTTGAGGCTGCTGGACTCCACCCCAAGGGCTCCTCCTCAGCTGCCACGTTTTCCACCTGTCTTGTGGTTCTGGTTTTATTTACGTGATGGACCATAAAACCACAATCTAGTCTTTTGTTTATTGGCTCAGTTAGAAAAGGCTAAACTTTGTATAAGTCTGGAGGACTGGAAAATAAACATACATGTCAATCCCATTTTGATGTAAGATGGATTTCCTCATTGTTGTTTTAATGTAAAATTGTGTCTCTGGAAGAAACTTGTTTTGTTGATGCTTAGCTTCGGGTCGCTCCCTGCCACAGTACATTTTCTGTAAGGAACCGGGCGGGGTCAGAGCCCAGGCAGCACAGCTCCCGTGGGACACTGTAGGACTGTCTTGCCTCTGGGTTGGGGTGACTTATATGAAAGTCCTCAGGGCAGAAGGCAGAAGGGCTTCGTCCCAGCTCCTGAGCAGACCAGCTGGCTCTGGGGGCGCCATGCTTTTCTAGATCTTAAAAATATTCCTAGTGTCCCATTTCATCACTACCCTTCCTAATTTTCTTCATGATTTGAACTTTGCACTTAATTTGGGAGCTTGGTCATAATCATCATTCCACTACAAGTATCTCATATTTAGCATGCTGGTATTCTTATTATGAGCCGCAGTGGTCAGAGTGCAGTACTGCAGGATCCTTCTGCTGACTGACTGCTGCCTGCAATTTGGCAGTTCAATTCTCACCAGGCTCCAGGTCCTTCCGAGGTGGGTAAAACGAGGACCCCGATTGTTGGGGGCAAGAGGCTGATTCTGTAAACCACTTAGAGAGAGAGCTGGAAAGCACTGTGAAGTGGTGGATAAGTCTAAGTGCGATTGCTACCTTCCTGCCTTTCACATTCCCTCCCTTCGTGCCCAGTGGTTAGAATGCAGCATTGCGGAGGAAGTCTGCCCACAGCCAGGAATCCAATCCTGACTGGCTCAAGGTGGACTCAGCCTCCCATCCTTTTGAGGTAGGTCAAATGAGCACCCAGATTGTTGGGAGCAAGAGGCAATAGTCAGTTCAGCCACAATTCAGGATCACTGAGTCCCCAGAAGGGCCAACACCACCAGCACTCAGATCGAATCCTGTAACTGTGGAACACATCATTGGACATGAGAGTGAGGACCAGCCCCGAGTCCCCTTTTTTCAGTGCTGTTGTAACTTTGAACAGTTGCTAAAGTCGAGGACTTACATATTTATTCATATTTCTAGTAAATTAACCTTCAGATCTAATCTTCAAATACAATAAATGTCTCTTAGCATTCAATAGTAGTGGGCTAACAGTTACTCTGCATCCGTGACAAGCATATTATGAGCCTTTTCTTTCTCTCTGTGTTTATGAAATTACTCTGTATTATTTAGCGCTCTGCTTATGCTCAAGAGCACATCTGCGGAAGTGCTGAGAAAGCCTTACGCAAGGGCTCCTCTTGAAAGCGAAGCTGTGACACAAGCAAACCAATAGAGTATAAATGAGTTATACTTTAAAACTGGTTAAAATTTTAAGAATGTTTTTATCTGTCTCCCGTTCCCATCCGTCAGTGTTGAGGGCTAAATGGATTAGACTGAAAAATGGTCATGTTGCTAAATGTAAGTTATTTTAGGGAAATTGTTCTAGAATATTGGTTAGATTACTGTTGTGGATTTAAGCCTTCAGTTTGATTAACAGATTAACAGAGTTGGAAGGGACCTTCTAGGTCATCTAGTCCAACCCCCCACTCAAGCAGGAGACCATTTCTGACATATGGCATCCCGGTCTCTTCTTGAAAGCTTCCGGTGATGGAGCTCCCACAACTTCTGAAGGCAACTTCTGTTCCACGGGTGGATGGCTCTCATTGTCAGAGAATTTCTCCTTACTTCCAGGTTGAATCTCTCCTTATTCGGTTTCCATCCATTCTTCCTTGTCTGGCCTTTGGGTGCTTTAGAAAATAGCTTGACCCCCTCCTCCTCTCTGGGGCAGCCCCTCAAATACTGGAAGGCTGCTCTCCTGTCTCCCCTGGTCCTTCTCTTCCCTAGAATAGCTAGGCCCGGTTCCTGCAACCGTTCATCGTATGATACCCACGTTACTCTGTTTTCCTTTCCAGGCAGTTGAATATAATGGGGGAAATTGCGGTTCAATGGCCAAGGACGGAGCTGTCCCTCCAAGCAGGCCATCCCAGCAGCAGCAGATGGGGAAAAGACACAGCTGGGCTGCAGTGGCCACTGGCCTTTGGATGAGACCTGAAGTGGCTCTTCTGCATGCAGCCACGAGGGCCTCGGGCGCCGCTCTGCAATGCCAAGTATGTTTCATTTCCCGGAGAGATGTTTTCATCCGGCCCAGGAGGCTTTGATCTTTACACAAGGCCTACCTGCGTCTTCTTCCAATAACTCAACTCTGGGACGGGCCAGGATGCTAATTCAGCAAAGAATCTGCCCTGAGTATCACCCCACTCAGACGCAAAAGCCAGAAGAGGCTCCGCTGCCTTTTGGCATGTCAGGAAATGATTCCAGCTTCAAGACCCAAATGGGGGAAAAGTGGCCGGAGAGCCCAGGCGAGTCCAGGACATGGAATCATTATTATTACCTTTTGTTGTCAGAGTACGACATGTGTACAATGAGACTGGCTGAGCCTCCCTTTCAACACAACTCACAGTGAGGACAGAAGTCCCTAACCCAGTCCCAGTCTTCTTACACTAGGTGACCTTGTTGCACAACGCGCCAGCCCTTCACATCTTTCATACGATGTTGACATGAAGTTATTTTCCGTCCGGGAGTCTGACAGCCCACAGGTAGAAACTGTTCTTCAGCCTGTTGGTGAGGCTGGCTATGTTTCTGTATCTCCTACCTGACGGAAGGAGAGTGAAGAAGGGCTGCCCGGGGTGTGAGTCGTCCCTGAGAATTTTCCTCACTCTTCTAAGGCAGCGAGTCCCAGTGAGGTCATCTAGTGGTATCAGGGAACAGCCCACGATGTTTTGTGCTGTGCTCACCACCCTCTGTAGTGTCTTTCTATCCGTGGCTGTCAAGCCAGCGTACCACACCGTCATGCAATATATGAGGACGCTTTCTATTGTGTATGGGTAAAAGGAGACCATCAGCCGTTGTTCCACTTTATTCTTTCGCAAGACCCTGAGGAAATGGAGTCTCTGTTGGGCCCCACCGTTCCTGGCTTCCCTCTGAACGTCCCCAAATCAGCCATCTGCTGGCATTGCTCCTTGACTCCGTCCTCGGGGGAGGAGGTGGGGAGAAGGGCAGACCTAACCCTCAAGGCCCCTTCCCCCAATTGGGGGTGAGGATGAGGAGGGGGTGGGCATCTCAAAACAGAACTGAATCTGAGATTCAAGAGTCTGCACAGAGGAAGAAAATCCCTCCCCGCAGGCCCCACAATGAGTGAACTGGCAGGAAAGAGGAAGGCAGGGAAATCTCGGGCCGCCCACAAAGGTGCCCAGACAGATTGGCTCTTAGTTGTCTGTAACACCATCTGTAACGTGGCTACCTTTTAACAGAAGCTTTTAGCAACATAATTGGAAGGGACCTTGTAGGTCATCTAGTCTGACCCCGTTTCAGAGGCCTAAAGGTGGGGCTGCCGTCCCTCCTTCGGCTACTCCCAGGGACAGGGTGGACCAAAGTGAGTCTGTGGAAGCCAAGGAGGAGCCTGGCCACACCTTTTCCAGCTCACCCGTTTTAGGAAAAAGGTGTCCATTTTCATGAGCTGCCTGTCAACCCTGAAGCTGGCCAGACTGAGGCCATTTTGAGACTGACACCCTGGAGAAGAGTTGATTGCAGAGAGTCCGACTTCAGCAACAGAGCGGTCAATGCCTGGAATGCACTACCTGACTCTGTTGTTACATCCTCTAACCCCCCCCCCTTTACCCTTAAACTATCCACTATTGACCTCACCCCGATTCCAAAGGGGTCTGTAAGGGTGCATAAGAGCACCATCATGCCTACTATTCCTGTCCTATTGTTCCCATTTATTCGTACCTATTTCCTGTATTCTTACTCATGTTTATTCTTATACCTTTTTTCTTGTAACAGTTGACAAATCAAATCAAATCAATCAATAAATAAATGGAACGGGGGGGGGAATAGAGAGAGTTGGGGTGTTGCAGTCAAAACAAAATACTTTTTCTTGGGAACCAAGGACATTCCTTCAGATGCTTGGGAGGAGGAGATTAGAGTCACCTAGCAACTGAACAGTATCCTGACTGGACCATGTGACTGATTGCTTTGAGAAAGAAACTTTCACTTTTAATTAGGTGAAAACCATGGGAATATTCAGAGTCGGTTTTCACCAGCCTGTGCCAATATGACATATCCAATAAACTTATCCCCCCCCTCTCTCTTTCTCTCCCTCCCTCTCTCTCTCTCTCTCTCTCTCTCTCTCTCTGTCATGTGAGAAAACTCCAGTGTGTTTTTGAGAGCACATGAAACCTTCTGAAGTTCAGCAATCTCTCGCTCACTGGAGCTGTCAATCATAAATGGCCACTTTTTGAGGTCTGCAGCAAAACATCCTTGGCTGTCCTGTGAAATTTTTGTGCACAGTTTGCCCCATTTCCCCTAGGTAGGTTCTTCATTGGCAGAAGAGCGAGTCCCACTGACTACCGATTAACAGAGTGGGAAGGGACCTTGTAGGTCATCTAGTCTAACACACACACCCCCGGCCAAGCAGGAGCCCCTAATGTGATGACCTGGAGTGTAACATAAACGTAACAAAATCCAAAATGTAAATAAATGTCCTTTTATGCCTCCAACTTGCCCTCACTGTTCAATAATTCTCAGCTGGAGATAAAACTAATTCAAAAATAGTCTTCAAAAGAAAGCAATACAGTCCAAACTTAATGAGCAGAAGAAGGTGAAGTAAAAAAACCAAACAAACTACGATGATGAAATTTCCACAACAGACCAGGATAAGTAATTACCAACTTCAAGGAGATAACAAGGCACAGTCTGTTGGAAGGATGCCAACCAAGATAACTTCAGCCCAAAATAACATCTGCTTTGCTTCTGGCAACACTGTGTTTTAACCATCTCTCTTATATACTATTCTCCCCAGCTGCAACCAATAAGGGGTATCATGACCGCTTCCTCTCTCATAAGCCAAGTTGTTGCCTTCTCCATTTCTCCCTGCGTGTCCTAGGATGCAGAGGGGATGGGCCTGGTTCTTCCTCTGACTGCCCAGCCAGCCTCCTCCACAACCTCCGAAGCCACACCTCCACTCCCTGTTGGCTGTTCCTCCTCTCCTTGGAGTCAGACTCTAACAAGGGCATGACACCTACCCCACTTCTGACAGATGGGAGACGACAGTCTCTCCTTGAAATCTTCCAGGGATGAAGCATTGAAGGAAGAGGGGGTGAAAAGGTGCCTGAGCACCTGCCTCCCAGGGTCTGCTAGGGTGTCTTGGTGTCTTGCCAAGCGGGCATCAGGAGTTGTGTGGGCATAACGGCATGATTGTTTCGTTGCTCCTTCCTTGGGAGCAGCTGCTTCAGGTTGGGTGACTGTCTGAATGCAAACACCGACCTGCCCCCCCAGGATCAGAGAAAGCCCAGTGTTATCATCCAGCCTGGGTTGTTCCTGGTGAATAATGCAGCAGCTACCCCAGCGAGATCAATAGCCAAATCAATACAGCTGGATCAATTCGCAGGGAAGACTGCAAGGCATGGGCTGTCGCTTAAATGCATTACTAACACGCTACGAGCCATGCAAGATAAATACACAGGAAACCCACAGATGGCCAGAACCCGTCCAGAACACACAAACACACGGAGAGTAATATCTACAGCCAGGGTCTTTGCTACAACCCGTAAAAATTCTGCTCTGAAGAGCATTGGGGCTTCTGAAGTGCGGTGTTGGAGAAGGTCCTGAGAATGCCACAGGCAACTAAGAAAACAAACATGGGGTCAGGGAAGGTGTCCACCCAGAGTTTTCACTTGGGATGCAAATGATCCGGCTCAAGTCATCCCGTGTTGGGCAGGCTTATGCCAAGGAGCCACTCAGGCTCTCGTTATTAATATCATATTAATATAGCAGCGATGGCAAACCTTTTTCTTGCTGTGTGCAAGCACGTGTGCCTGTATCCATAATGCAATGTGTGTGCACCCCACACACACATGCACCGACGCCTCTGTCCATGCACATGCAACCCCCCATGCGCCCCCTGGACATGTGTGCATGCCTCCCATGCGCATGTCTCCCCCCATGCATGCGCAGCAGATACCCAACAATCAGCTGGCTGGCAGGGGGCATGCACGCAGGCGCAGTGGGTCTGTTCCAGGCAACCTCTTGCGTGCCAGCAAAAATGGCTCTGTGTGCCACTTCCAGCACGCATGCCATAGGTTTGCCATCATGGATATACAGCATACCAATTCTCGAATACAGCTCATCTGTCTGGAATCCACATTGCATGTCGGACATTAACACAGTCGTGAGAGTCCAGAGATATTTCATGAGAAGAGTTCTCCACTCCTCTACTTGCAACACAATCCCTTATGCTCCAGACAACTTGAAATTTCATGTTTAGACAACTTAGAACTACGCCGCCTTCAGTCCGACCTAAGCGTAGTACATAAAATCATACATTGCAATGACTTACCTGTCAATGAATACTTCAGCTCCATCCATAACAACACAAGAGCACACAATAGATACAAAGTCAAGGTTAACCACACCAAACTTGATTGCAGGAAATACGACTTCAGCAACAGAGCGGTCAATGTCTGGAATACTCTACCTGACTCTGTGGTTTCTTCCCCAAACCCCCAAAACTTTAACCTTAGACTGTCTACTACTGACCTCACCCCTTTCCTAAGAGGTCTGTAGGGGGCCTGCATAAGCGCACCAACATGCCTACCGTCCCTGTCCTAATGTCTCCCTTTTATTTGTATCCATTTCATGTATTAATAATCATGTTTATACTTACATCTGTTATCTAATACATGCTCGACAAAATAAAATAAATAAATAAATGCTCAGAGGCGGGAGGGAGAAGAGCAGTGAGGTGGATGGATGGATGGGGCTCTGAATGGAAGACGCAAAGAGGGGGGGGGGACAGATGTTAGGGACAGATGTCCATGCAAAGTCTCAACCGCCTGGTTGCTAAGAGCAGGCGGCACACGATCCCTCAGTCCCCCGGCATTTCTCTTCTCCCACTTAACGGAGAGGCCCAACTGACCGATAAGAGCTAAACCAGGCGTGCAGAAAACCAGCATGGCGGCACAAAAAACTCTCAGACCAACGGGGGGGACGGGGGACAAAGGGACAAGTATCCAAAATGGAAATGGTACAGAGTTTCCTGTCGGAGCGGTGGGTTGGACTAGAAGACCTCCAAGGTCCCTTCCAACTCTGTTACTCTTTTAAGAAGGATTATGAGAGCCTCCCAGCCTGGGGTTTGGGCCTCTTTGAAAGATCAGCAGTTTGCTTGGGAAGGCATCGTCCACATTTCCGCTTTGGCTGCGTGGGCAGGAATAGACATTAATAACAGTATTGGTTTTATTTTATTTTATTTTTTTCTCCGCTTATTTTAACCCCGAAATTCTTCACAGAATTGCCAACTTGGTCCATTTGGATTTCAGGACTGGGTATATTTGACCCAGCTCTTCCTTGCCTCCCTCTTCCTTTGGAACAAACGCCGTCCTTCAGCTGCTGTGTTCCAGCCGTGGGAGTCGTCCCACAAGACGTCTTTTATACCTATTAAGTCATATTTTCCCTTCTCGGCTAATAGCTCAGGCTCATATTGTTTATTCCAGACAGGCTGGTTGTCAGCGAATGAACAATGAAAGCAGTGAACTTTATGAGCCAACCTCCGTCCGTGAACCGTCCAAGCAGCAGCTTTCCCCCATGGCGGCCTTGATCCGGGGGTCCTTCGTTGGGGGTACAATTCCCACTTTCCTCAGGCGGCCATTTCAAGCCCTTCCAACGAAGCCCTCCTTTCCCCAGAGACATTTTTCTCCTCAGGCGGTGGCTCCAGAACCCAAATCTCTCCCACCAGGGTCCCTGGCAGTGCCAGCCAGCCAGACCCCCTTCTTTCTTTCTTTCTTTCTTTCTTTCTTTCTTTCTTTCTTTCTTTCTTTCTTTCTTTCTTTCTTTCTTTCTTTCTTTCTTCCTCACCTCCTCCTGTGGAATGGGGAAATGGGTGAATGAGAAGCCCCTCCAGATGCCTTGAATTCCTCTTTAAAGTCTGGGCTGCAGCTGCCTTTTCTGTATGTCCCCTCACGTTTTGTGTTGCAAACAGTCTGACATCCCTGACAAATGCCACACTTCACACCCCAACAGGCTGAGCTGAATAGGTGGGCTTGGATCCTCCTGTCCTCTTGGTCTTCTTTGAGGGCAGGTTGCATTCTCCCTGCCCCTTTCTGGTCCACAGCCTTTTTCTCTCCAGCAACAGGCAAAGCGTGGTCCACCTGATGGGCCTGAAAACGGGAGCTTCGGCAATGTAGGATGTCTTTATGGGGTCTTCCACATAGCCCAAACATGCCCTACTCGGTGGCTTTAGAGGACGCATCCTGAGGACCCAGCCTTATCAAAGAGCCAGCCTACCTTCATCCTTAGATGCTCCGTTTCCAGAGTGGCCCCTTCCATCTTCTTCCAAGTGAGAAGGACCGACAGTGCCTCATTCAGGATCCTGGGTGAAATGCCAGTGGAGGACCAACACCCAAGCTTCTCTTGGCCGGCTCAGGCTGCTGCAGACACCCTTCTCTGCTCACCTGGCCCTCCGCACCTGGCCCACCACCACCCTTGGCAGAGCCCTGTTCCGGCACTGCCCAGGTTGGAAGACCAGTGGGCCTCCTGCCCTTCGTGTCCAGCCGCCTTTGCAGCATTTATCCACGGGGGTGGGGGTGGGGCAGGTGTGGTGGCCTTGCCCCCCACCCGTGGAAGCCCAGTGGATCTGCAGCGGATCTTTACCTGGCTAGAAGGACCTGCTGAACCGCCTTGGGGACCACGGCAGCCCGGCCGCTCTCTCGCTGCCCCGGCTCTGCTCTGCCTCACCTGTGCCGAGGCCCCGCCTTCTTTCCACCTCCCTCCCCGCCCACCACACCTGGCCTCGCCGCAGAGCCCGCCGCCTCCCCCGCTTCAGCCCAGCTGGGAAAGGGGGTGGGGTGGGGGGGTGGGGTGGGAGCGCCGAGTCCCCAGATGACCTCATCGTTGCACATCTGGAAGCCTTCAGCCGGGCCTCTTGCACGGGCGCCTTCGGCAGCCCCGCCGCCGCCGGACCGGCCCTCGCCCGCCAAGCCGCGCCTTCTCCTGCGGGGGGCAGAGCGGGCGGCGGGCACCCGGCGCTGCCTCCCTTCCCTCCGGCCGGGCGGACGCTCCTGCCCGCCCAAGGCGTCCGCCGGCAAACGGGCCCCCGGGAGGCGAGCCAGGAGACGGGAAAGGCCTGGAGGCCTCCTGAGCTCCGCCCTGCCCCCTGGCGGCGCCCGGGCGCCCTGCACCCTCCTCCCCGGCGCCGCTGCTGCTCCGGGCTGAGCTTGGAAGGGGCCGAGGGGGGGCGGGGGGGGGAACCTCCGGGACACGTTTCGCCTCCCGAATCATCAGCGGCGCTTTCGGTTCTGGTGGTGGGGATCCCGCCCAGGGTAGGAGCCGCTCCCGGAACCAGGCTGCACGAACCGCCAGGCCTCCTTCTCCCGGACCCCCCCGCCTTCCCCCCTCTCTGTGGGAAGCCTCCCCCACTCCCCCACAAGATGAAATATTTTGGGAAATATTTTAAAAAGGCAGAATATTATATTTCCCCAAAGGGAGACATGGAGACAGATGCTCTTAAAGACAGAAAGCAGGCTCGGCCTTTTCTAACAGCCCACCACCCCCACCCCCAAAAAGCAGGTATTTTGTGCCCCCATTAAGAAAGATTGAGTCAGCCTGTTCACAAGACCTTCAGCTTCAGGGTGATGGGATAAAGGACCAGACACTGAGAAAAATGGAAACAATTCCTGTCCATTAAGAAAGGGCAGGCGGATGGAATTTTTGAAGTGAGGAAATAAGAATATGCAATGAAATTGCAAACCCGACCGGATAAAAATGAATGAATCGATGAATCTGAAGATAGGAGAGTTATTTAAAGTTTAAGGAAATAGGTTAAGAAATGAATTGAAAATTGATAAAATAAGATGGAGGAAAGTATTTCAGAAAAATGGTAGGAAATATGTAAGGTAATGATAAGATATGAAAAAGAAGAGATGGGGAAATGAAAGGCGGAAATGAACGTAGATATTTCAAAGTTGGATGAAAAAATTGGAACAATCCAGCAATCATTACAGAGAAACGAATCGACAATAAAGGAGGTAGAGAAAAGGACTGAACAAACTGGAAATGGTTGATGAACATCTAAGGAACGTGAGCAAAGAAATGGAAGACTCCCTGGTCTATTTGGAGATGGATAAGGCCGCAGCATCTTTGAGACTCCAGAACGTAGTGGAATCAAAAGAAGAGGATCCGGAACAAGTGATAGCAGAAATACTAGCAGAAGTGTTGGAAAAAGACAAAGATGATATTCTGAAAGATTTGGATGAAGTTTATAGAGTGAGTACAAATTACGCAAGACGCCACAAATGTCCAAAAGAAGTTCACATAAGATTTGCTAGAAGAAAAGTCCAGGATATTATATACAAAATATCCAGAGAAGAAACAATCGCATACAAAGGAAAAGAAATCTTGGTGCTTAAACAAATCCCAAGAAGAGTGAGAGAGCAAAGGCGAGACTATAAATTCTTAGCGGCCCGATTAAATCAAAAAGATATTGTATTTAGATGGCTAATCCCAGAAGGGATGTTAATCTTATGGGAAGAAAGGAAAATTAGAGTAGATTCTGTGGAAAAAGCCCAAGAATTTTATGAATGGCTGGTAGGCCCAAGAGAACTGAGTAGTAAAGATGAACTAGAATCAAATTTGCAAGACGACCAAGATTACCAAAAGAATAGAGACAGGAGTCCCAGTAATCCGAAAAATACACAACAACAACAAGAGAGAAGAACCGAAGACGCGTTATCAACCACAAAGAGAAAGAGGAGTAACTACAACACAAAGAGCAAGAATCAACTAGACAATGGATGAGGAAAAGAAAATATTATCAATTCACATAAAACGGCCTAAATTCCAGGATAAAAAGGAAAAGAATATTAACTAAGCTAATTAAACAAAATGCAGATATAGTATGTTTACAAGAAACCCATATAAGGGAGTCAGATGAAAAATATTTAGAATTTAGAACTATATACGACACCAGCAGACTCTGGGAAAAAGAAAGGGATAGCAGTATATGTGAAAGAGGATATGAAAGCAGACCTCATTTGGACAGATTCCAACGGAAGAATTCTGGTTTTACAAATCTGGATTAACTCAACCCCAATTCTATTAGTAGTGATTTGCGCCCCTAATGAAAACCAAAAAGAATTTTTCGAACATTTGCATGAAAAAATAGTAGGATTGTATCTTAGGGGACTTCAGTGCCATTGTGGACCATCAAAAAGATCACAGTAGTGGGGGAAAGAAGAGGAAAATGAGAGAGTTACCACAAACATGCGAGGAAATGATGACTGAATTGAATTTGATAGATGCGTGGAGAAAATTAAACCCGGAGAAAAAAACAATTTACATTTTACTCAAATCCACACCACTCATGGACACGAATTGATATGGTGTGGATGAACGGTGAAATAGCAAATGAGTTAAAAGAGACTGAAATTTTACCCAACAAATGGGCAGATCATAATCCAATTCAGATATTGTGGAAAGGTAGGAAAAAGCCAAGGAAGAGGTGGACGCTAAATACACAGCTAATTAAAGAAAAAGAATTTATGAATAGACTCAAGGAGGAATTAGATTACTTTTTAAAAGAAAACAATAATGAGGCAACTACGAAGCAGAATATTTGGGATACAATGAAGGCTGTAATAAGGGGCACATTTCGATATCATATACTGCCAGGAGGAATAAAGAAAATTATGCCCAACAAAATAAATTAAAACAAAGAATTAAAGAATTAGAAAGCCAGTTACAAAGTACTCCAAAGGATTGTAGATTGCAAAATCAGATGACAGTAACTAAACACAAATTGAACTTCATTGAACAGGAAGGAATGATTACAAAGCTGAATATAGCTAGACAGATATTCTTTGAACAGGCCAATAAACCAGGGAGATGGCTGTCCTACAAACTCAAAAAAGAAAAAGAAAAAAGATTAATTTATCAATTAATAGATGGAAATGGGGATGCCCAACAGGGAATAGAACAGAAAAAAGAAATTGCATATAAATATTTTGAAGAACTCTATAAAAAGGAGGAGGTAAAGGAGGATATGATAAGAAATTACTTGGGCGCAACAAAAGGCAAAGCAATTGGGGATGAGATGAAAAAAATCCTAATTAAAAATATTACGTGGTCTGAACTGAAAACAGCCATAGAAAATCAAAAAACAACAAAACTCCGGGACCTGATGGGATCCCAGGGGAACTCTACAAGGCAATAGAAGAACAAATAGGACCCCTTATGGTGGAAGTATATAATGAGGTTTTACTTGCAGCTAAAATGCCGAATTCATGGAGGGAGACATTGATTTCGCTGATTCCGAAGGAAGATTCAGCTCCCTGACTCATACAAAACTATAGACCAATTTATTTGTTAAATACTGACTATAAAATATTTGCTACTATTATAGCAAATAGACTAAAAAAGAATCTTGAATGAATATATACATAAAGACCAAAATGGATCCCCCCCCCCCAACAGACAAATTAGGAACAATTTAAGAATAGCGTTAAATGTTTTGGAATACTATGAAGCCCACCCGAAAAAACAAATAGCCCTTGTATTCTTGGATGCACAGAAGGCCTTCGACCATTTAAATTGGCCATTTTTAATTCAACAAATTTACAATGTGAATTTAGGCACTAAATTTGAAAACGTCGTAACCACAATTTACACCTCACAAAAGGCGAATATCATGGTTAATGGAGAATATATGCGCTCAATAAAAATAGAGAAATGAGTTAGGCAGGGATGCTGTCCACTATCTCCCCTGCTCTTCATACTATCTTTGGAAACGCTATTTACACAAATTAGGCAGAACCCAGGGGGGTTAAGGGGTTAACGATTAAGGAAGAAGAATATAAATTGCAGTCATTCGCAGATGATACGGTCTTTTTCATAGAAGATCCAATTGAAGTAGGTCAGGAACTGTTGAAAGAGATCAATTTGGGAAAGTCGCAGGACTCAAAATTAACAGGCAAAAAAATGAAATTAATAACCAAAAATTTAATAGAAAAACAGAATTGGAAAAGGCAATGGGATTACAGGTGGTAAAGAAAATTAAATACTTAGGAATATGGTTGACGGCTCGTTGTACTCATTTACTGCAACCGGTAAAAAAGGACCTAGAGCTATGGGTCAAATTGCAACTCTCCCTATTAGGGACGATTGCCACTATTAAAATGACTATTTTTCCTAAATTTATTTATTTGTTCCAGACAATACCAATAAAAATACATTAAGAATATTTTGTGGAACTCAATAGGATAATAGCAAAATTTACTTGGCAAGGAAAAAAAATGAGAATAAATTTAAATGCAATGCAAGATATGAAGAGCAGCGGGGGGCGGGGTATGGCACTCCCAAGTTGGGAACTATGTCACAGCGCAGCCTCCTTACTATGGCTGAAAGAATGGGTAAGTTTATCGAATAAAAGGATATTATTCCTAGAAGGCCATGAGTTACAGAGGGGATGGCATGGATTCTTATGGGATACGGGAAAAACCAAACAGGATTACTTCCACAGACATGTAATTAAAGACTCTTTATTGGCTAATTGGAATAAAATAAAGAAAAAACACTAAAGATTCCGATTTGGATCTCAGCAATGGAGGCGATGATACATCCGAACAATCTGGATATTAACAAGATGATAAAATATAAAGACCTACTGGATGCACAAGGAATCTTAAAATCTTGGCAAGATCTCCAAGAACAAGGGCTACGAATTGACTGGGGTGGGCTTACCTCCAAATACAAAAGAGATACAGACAGGATAAGAAAGTTTTTGGAATCTACAGTAAGCCACAACAATTAGATAAAATCTTACTAGAATCACCCCACGTGATTCTACCACTGAGTGTGGATTTTCTGACAAAATACTTTACTGGGCCCAACAGCTCTGAAACAAGTGGAACCCAGCATCGTGGCCCAGTTAGGGTTTGGGCCATGGAAAGCTCCAATTGGTGACACCACAACGTAGCATGTGTTGCGTTGCCCAGTTGGTGTCAAGCACCCCCCAAAAAGCAAGGAGGGAAGAGGGGTTCTTGGGAAACCCTGGGATTCCAAAATGTGGGATTTGCTCCAAGATTGGTCATCGCTTGTCACATGATCAGAAAAGGGAAAAATTGGACAGATTGCTTTGTTTTTCGCTGACACATTCAAGCATCTTCCCCCCCTTCACCCCCTCCCAAGTCTTCTGCTCATTAGTGCCCATGTCTGTTCAACGAAAGCCCTGCCACTTTTTCACAGGCGTCATGCATCAAGACCAGCCTTCAGCTGCACAGGCACAACTGCCACTTTGCACAACACTGCTCCCCCTTCACAAAGGAGGGTTTCCGGGGACCACTGCAGTACCTCCATTTCCAACGGCCCTTCCCCATCCAAGCTCTGAGAATGTTCATCAGGTACGGAGGTGGATGAAGCTTGTTTATAAGTTCATGAATTGGAATAGACATGGTAACAGGTCAGCCCATGGGGACTGTTTGTTGACCCAGACAGCTCGGAGCCTAGGCGTGGCTTAGCGTGACTGATTTGTATATAAAAGCTGCTTTGTCCTTGCAATATAGACTCTGTAATATATTGCTTCTATGCTTATATAGCTTCTGTGACTCTGAATTTTGGTGATTCTGATTGCTTCTGCTTCTTGTCCTTGTACTTGCTACCACATTGCTAGAGCTGCATGGGTATTGTATACATGCATCATGTTTTATATTATTGTATATAAAAAAGTTTTTTCTATAAATGAATTGTGCTGAATTAGTTACTTGTGTGCTGGTTGGATTGTTGCAAACTCTTGACAATTTCCTCCAGAAGCAGCAAATGGCAGCTGAACTGCTCTGGAGCTGCCATCCTAGGCTTTCAACTCTAATGGCTGTCCAGTGAGAGGTCAGGACCTGATCCCCTGTAGCTTTCATTCATGGTGTTCAGCACCTGAAGGTGCACACAGCTGGATGGAAGTCATCAGACAGGACCTGAGCTGTGGACCTCTGTGGGGCCATTTGTCACCCTCACTTGAAAGGATTTGGGGTGTCTCCAAGCTTCTGGATAAGGGTTGAGAGAAGCCACCTCAGATAAAATAAAAAATAAAAGAGGACATCAGCCTCCTGGAGCAGGATTTCTGTGCCAAGGGGGAGCTCTGGGGATCCTGCCAAGTCTAGGAATTCAGCTGCACCATTTACTTGAGTGGAAGCCACATTTATTCAGCCAGGAGCATCTCAGCTAAAGATCTACACCTCTGATTCTTTTCTATAACATCCACATGTTAAAAAGCAAACATTTGGTCCCATTTGCTCCCCGTTGATATTTTTTTAAAAAATAGCACACGAACACCAATGCATATTTGGAATTTGCGTGCCCTGTTTTTCCCTCGTACCTGCAGGTTTTTGCAAGCAAGTCTCCTTGCTGTATTTTTTTTTAATCAGATAACATCTTCACAAGACTTGAAGACATGAGAAAAGCCAATTGAATTGTACTTCGCATATCTAAGTTTAATATAACTTAGAGGGTGCAAAATGCCATAGATAATTTTGTTTGCAAATGTACATCACTTGACTTCCCTTTGCTTCTCCTGCAAATTCCTGGGATCATGGAATACTCTGCAGATATTGCTTAATTCTCCAATGTGCATTTCTTTCACGGTGCCCTCTGGTGCCCCGACACAACCAGCAGTCTGGAACGTCTGAGTGTCGCAGGAGGCAGTGACCAAAATTAGTTTCTATGGAAAACCCTAGAAAACCATCTGGGGAGCTTTGGGCCAAGGAGCCTCCGTGATGAGAAGGTTTGCATCCAAGCGAAATTCGCAGGCTGACCGAATCAGTCGGATGGAGGAACTCTGGGCCTGCCAGATGGCTGCTCGCCACACGAGACGCTCCAAGAAACGTTAGTTGCAGCTGTGGAACATTTGGTGGAAGTCAGGAATTCTGGAGCAAGAGGCAAACGGCCTGTAGAATGCGAGGGAAGCGGGGCAGCTTCCCCCCCTCAAGCCTCCTTCGCAAGCAGTGCTGATGAATCCTTCACCAGCTGTTCTTCCAGATCCCCGTTTTTGCCTAACGTCCAGTGAGCGGCTGAGCTTGCTGAGCTTTCTTGCAGAGCCTCCCCTGGACTTTTGGACCCCTGAAACCTTAAGCCTGCAGGAAGCCTGTGAGTTGGAGAGCTTGACTCAAAAAACGCATTTCCATCCCTCTTGCACTTTTGGGATGGTTGTTTTCATTCATGGAGTTTGTTGTTGACTGACCGTTTGACACGTCCAGCCCAGCTCGGGAGAGCTGGACTGAGAGCCTGCATGGAAGTCAAGGAGAAAGCTGCACAAACAACTTTTGGGAATACTACCTGCAGCCATTCGGAGGCCTTATGGCTTCCTCAGGGCCGCTTGTGGTTTTCATGCCATGCTACAGCCGCCTTTCCCAGCCTGGTATTCTGTGAAATAATCCCCAGTTTAAATCTTGGTCTGTTGAGAGGAGAGTACGGGAGGGGAGAGGAGAGGCAATGGGGAGGAGGGGAGGGGAGAAGGAAAAGGGGAGAGGAGAGGAGGAGGAGGGGAGGAGGAGGGGAGAGGGGGAGGGGAGGAGGAAAAGGGGAGGGGAGAGGAGGAGGAAAAGAAGAGAGGAGGGGAGGAAGAAGAGGGGAGGGGAAGGAGAAGGAGGGGAGAAGGAAAAAGGAGTGGGGGGAAGGAGAGGAGGGGAGGAGAGGATTATTGATGGGTCTCAGATCTTCCTTAATAAGGGAAGCACCCCTCAGCCTGCTAATAACAATAAATGGTGAAGAACCACAATCCAGAATAAAGACTTAATGAGATCAGATCTTGAGAAAGGCACATCTAAGGCTCTTACATACACTGCTCAAAAAAATAACACTTAAACAACACAATGTAACTCCAAGTCAATCACACTTCTGTGAAATCAAACTGTCCACTTAGGTAGCAACACTGACTGACAATCAATTTCACATGCTATTGTGCAAATGGAATAGACAACAAGTGGAAAGCAGAGGCAGGTAGCAAGACATCCCCAAGAAAGGAGCGGTTCTGCAGGCGGTGACCCAGACCACTTCGCAGGTCCTATGCTTTCTGGCTGATGGTTTGGTCACTTTTGAATGCTGGCGGTGCTTTCATTCTAGTGGTAGCATGAGACGGAGTCTACAACCCACACAAGTGGCTCGGGTAGTGCAGCTCATCCAGGATGGCACATCAATGCGAGCTGTGGCAAGAAGGTTTGCTGTGTCTGTCAGCGTAGTGTCCAGAGCATGGAGGCGCTACCAGGAGACAGGCCAGTACACCAGGAGACGTGGAGGAGGCCGTAGGAGGGCAACAACCCAGCATCAGGACCGCTACCTCTGCCTTTGTGCAAGGAGGGACAGGAGGAGCACTGCCAGAGCCCAGCAAAATGACCTCCAGCAGGCCACAAATGGGCATGTGGCTGCTCAAACGGTCAGAAACAGACTTCATGAGGGGGGTTGTGCTTACAGCCCAACACCATGCAGGATGTTTGGCATTCGCCAGAGAACACCAAGATTGGCACATTCACCACTGGCACCCTGTGATCTTCACAGATGAAAGCAGGTTCACACTGAGCACATGTGACAGACGTGACAGGGTCTGGAGATGCTGTGGAGAACGTTCTGCTGCCTGCAACATCCTCCAGCATGACTGGTTTGGCAGTGGGTCAGTCATGGTGTGGGGTGGCATTTCTTTAGGGGGCCGCACAGTCCTCCATGTGCTCACCAGAAGTAGCCTGACTGCCATTAGGTACTGAGATGAGATCCTCAGACCCCTTGTGAGACCACATGCTGGTGCGGTTGGCCCTGGGTTCCTCCTAATGCAAGACAATGCTAGACCTCATGTGGCTGGAGTGTGTCAGCAGTTCCTGCAAGACGAAGGCATTGATGCTATGGACTGGCCCGCCCGTTTCCCAGACCTGAATCCAATTGAGCACATCTGGGACTTCATATCTCGCTCCATCCAAGGCCACGTTGCACCACAGACTGTCCAGGAGTTGGGGGATGCTTTAGTCCAGGTGTGGGAGGAGATCCCTCAGGAGACCATCCGCCACCTCATCAGGAACATGCCCAGGCCTTGTAGGGAGGTCATACAGGCACGTGGAGGCCACACACACAACTGAGCCTCATTTTGACTTGTTTTAAGGACATTGCATCGAAGTTGGATGAGCCTGTAGTGTTTTTTTCCACTTTAATTTTGAGTGTAACTCCAAATCCAGACCTCCATGGGTTGCTCAATTTGATTTCCATTGATACTTTTTGTGTGATTTTGTTGTCAGCACATTCAATTATGTAATGAACAAAGTCATTAATAAGAATATTCCATTCAGTCAGATCTAGGATGTCTTATTTTTGTGTTCCCTTTATTTTTTTGAGTTTCAGGCAATCTGGAATCATCATCATCATGTATGCTGCCTGACTTTTCAATGACTTTTGACTCTGAGTTCATACTTGTGGTAAACATGTATATGACATTTCCTTCCTTCCAGAGAGGGACCTCGGAGTCCTAATGGAGGATCACTTAAACATGAGCTAGTAGTATGTGGTGGCAACCCAAAAACCCAATTCTTGGTTGTATAAGCAGAGGCATAGGATCAAAATCACTTGAAGTTACTGCTTTATAAATCCTTATTAAGATGACACCTGGAATACTGCATGCAGTTTTGGTCCCCACATTATGAAAAAGACGTTGAGACTTTGGAAAAAGTGCAGAGAAGAGCAGCTAAGATGATGAAAAGCCTGGAGGCTAAAACACGTGAAGAACGGTTGCAGGATTTGGGTCTGGCCAGTTTAGAAGAAAAGAAGGGCTCGGGGGGGCATTAGCAATATTCCAGTATTTGAGGGGCTGCCACAAGGAAGAGTTGGGGTAAAAATTATTCTCCAAAGCATCAGAGGGCAGGACAAGAAACAATGGGGGGAAACTAACCAAGGAGAGAAGCAACCTGGAATTGAGGAGAAACTTCCTAACAGTGAGGACAATTAACCAGTGGAACAGCTTGCCACCAGAAAGTGTGGGCACTCCATCATTGGACGTGTTTTTAAGAAGAGGCTGGACAGTCCCTTGTCTGAAATGGTATAGGTTCTTCTGCCTGGGCAGGGGGCTGGGCTAGAAGACCTCCGAGGTCCCTTCCAGCTCGCTTCTATTCATCAAGAGAGCCACTCAATGGGGGGGGTGCGGGATGGAGAGGAATTTCAGCCACAACCTCTGTGGCTCTTTTTCTGACCTTTGGTGTGTTTCTCCTCTGGAACCAAAGGGCTTTCTCTTGAGCTCAGCATGGAAGGTGAAGGGGTTTTGTCCTGGATGGCTGCTGGCACACCTCCCTCCCGTAGGGGGCAAACCAAGACTGCTCCTGAGGCCAGAACAGCCTGTCCGTGGCTAGTTCACTGGTCATGTGAGTCTTTCTTTCATGTTGTGGCCTGTCAGCCACCGGCCCCTCCAGCAGCCGAATCAGAGGAGGAGGAGGAGGAGAAGGAGGTGATGGGGGAGTCAGGGTCAGCATCAAGGCAACCTGAGAGCTCTGAGGCGGAAGAGGGAATGGAGCTGGCAGAGAGAGAGAGACAGAGAGAGAGAGAGAGAGAGGCGGAGCCTGAGCCACCCTCAGATGGAGAGCCAACAGCCCCCAGGTCTGGAGGTGGCTGATGAGGATGAGGAGGAACCGCTGGCTCCAGTGCCTGAAGTGCAGATGTGCAGAAGGCAGCGGAGAGGAGAGCCGTGGAAATCTATGGGCCGGTCCTTGGGACGGAAGAGCCACCGCTGCTAGCAAAGCCCCACCCTAGCTCTGGGGATAAACGGCAGAGGGTGGAGATGAAAAGGTGTGGCAGACAACTATTCATCTTCTGGCTGGATGGACTTGCTAGTCTGCCATGTATGTCCGACAGAGACTTTTTGGTGGGGTTGCTGGTGCTCCTAATAAAGGAAACGAGTTTGTCGTTCTTGGGAGCTGGGTCCGAACCCTTGCAGGGTGCGAATTCTCCTCAGAATCCTCCTTGGCAGGTCCGAGGCCTTCTCACCTGCAGCAGCCATGCCTGAAATGCTGCCCAAGGGGGCTTCTGTTCATTCATTTGCCCCGGTTCTTAAACAATCCGTTTATTATTTGTGCTGTTCAATTTTTAAGAAAATGGTACATCTTACGCTGCTGAGAACCGATGGTTGACTTTCACCCTCTTCATGGAATCCATCTAAACTTCCTGAAAAAGATGGTTGTGTGCAAACTTAAAAAGGTACAAAAGAAACCAGCCCTGCAACCGCTGTATTCCTGGGGTAAGTGAGCTGGACAGTTTGTCTGGTTGCAAAGTTTCCTAAAACACCTCCCTTTTTCTCGCAAGTTCTGGTTGTTGTTTCACAGCCTTTCTGAACATCTGCAGCTTGCAAAGGTTGCCTGCAGAGCTGCCAGCTTGGTTTTGCAGTGCCGTTGAACCAAGATCGTGTGGTTGTCAAGCATCCATGTTAGAGGCCGAGCATGGGAGCCAAGCAGCCACACAGAGAGGCCTCCCTCTCTGCCAGATGGCACCGTTCTCCTGGTTCCTTGAAGTTTGCCACGCTTTGTTTTCTTTTAAAAGGGGGGCGGAAATATCTGAGAGAGGCAAGGAATGCAGTCAACCCTGACTTTGCTTCCTGAGATCATTTGGGGAAATGTTCCCACCCAACTCTCTTAGCTCTTTGTGGGAACTTAAAGGGCCGGAGGAAGCTGGCTTGCAGGTGGCAGGGCCCCAGGCCCCTTCTCCTTCCCAGGGTCCCTCCCACACAAGGCTTGGGCACCCAAGGGCGCCCGGGAAACAATTAGATCCTGCTTTGCTCTGAAACAGGGAGGAGAGGAGGCTGAGTCAGCCTGGAGCCTGGGGAGATTCAAACTGCCAAACTGCAGGCAGCCGGCAGGCAGCAGGAGGAGCCTGCAGCCCTGCACTCTGACTGTTAAGTTTGGGAAAAGAGAGGCTGAACCAGAGCATGAGTGCAACAATACTTTATTATAACAATAAAGGGCTGACCGTGCTTGCCACGCCTGGAACTGGCTCGCAGCGATCAGCAACTGGTCGGACCCCGCAGCCTGCTTTTATAGCTGGCTGCTGGGGAGAACCAACCAATGGGTAAAGGGGAGAACGCCCCCGCAAAGTGAACGGACCAAAGTGAGAACTCCTAGAGTCCTCAGGACATAACACCCCTTCCCCCCAGATGCTAACACGCATAGTCTTTGAGGTAGGCAGGAGGTTTATGTTGGCGCCCGGAACGGCGCAGCTCTGGAACGCTGACTGTCCGCTCAGAGTCTGTCTGGGAATGCAGAGCCGGGTGAGTGTCACCAACATGCCTCTCGGTTTGGGCAGGCCCGGGACTCGTAGGGTTGGTCACTGGGGACGTGCTCCCGTAGACTGGATCGGGCTGGTCCACCGTCTGGGCGCCGCTGTCCGTGCTCGGGTTTTCTGGACTGACGGTTGGTGTGTACTGGTCGCCGGGAAGGATGTGGATGTGGGGTTGATGCTGAGACCTCCTGTCGCTTTGTGATTCTGGGTCCCTGTTAGTGTGGGTGCTGAGGCGCCTACGCAGCTGGTCCAGGTGCCTTCTCCAGACCCGGCCGTCCTCCAGTCTGACCCAATACGACCTTGGTCCGGTGATAGCCACGATCTCGCCCGGGATCCACAGGGGGTCACCAGCGAAGTTCCTCGCGAATACTGGCTCCTGTAAGATAAAATGTCTAACCCCCGATGTGGAAGCGAGGGGAGAGTCAGGGCAGTATTGTGGATGAAGTCTGTCCAATACAGTCCTCAGACGCCTGCCCATCAGGAGCTCATCTGGGGACTTGTTGGTGACTGAACAAGGAGTTGAATGCTGGCTCATCAGGAAACGCGAGAGTTTGTGGTGCCAGTCATCCTTACTGAACCTAGCCAGGGCTTCTTTAGTGGTCCTGACAGCCCTTTCAGCCAATCCGTTACTGGCAGGATGAAATGGGGCTGTGAAAATGTGGCGGATACCCAGGTTGGCAGCGAAACGGCTGAACTCGGTTGATGCGAACTGCAGGCCATTGTCGGAGACAATGGAGTCGGGTAGCCCGTGCGTAACAAACAGGCGTGTTAGTACGTTGGTGATTGCTTGTGTGGTGGTTGTGGATAGCTGTGCAACGTCAATCCATTTAGAATAGGCGTCCACAACCACTAGGAACATCTTCCCATGCAAGGGGCCGGCCAGGTCGATGTGAATTCTGGACCACGGAGCGCTGGCGCTCTCCCATTTAGTAGGGGTGGCAATAGGAGGAACTGGACGGGATTCCTGGCAGGGGTTGCAGGAGCTTACCCATCTAGCAATGTCCTCGTCGAGGCCCGGCCACCATACGTAGCTGCGTGTTAACGCCTTCATTCTCACGATGCCAGGGTGTCCCTCGTGCAACGCCTCCAGGACTCGGGTACGCAGTAAGGTCGGGATGACCACTCGAGTGCCCCACAGTAGACAGCCCTGCAAACTGGACAGTTCCTGCATGCGGGTCTTGAAGGGTGAGAATTTGTTTTCAACATTGCCACCCGGCCACCCCCTCCTCACCCAGTCGAGCACCTGGGCGAGCGTTTTGTCTGCCTTGGTTTTAGCAGCAATGTCAAGGGCAGTGATGGGGAGGTCCAATTGTGTTACCTCGAAAATAGCGTGGACAGGAGCAGGGTCTTCAGCCGGGGCCGGCAAGGGACAGCGGCTGAGAGCGTCAGCGTGGGACAATGTTTTACCTGGCCGGTGAATGAGTCTGTAGGAGTAGGCTGCTAGGAAGAGGGTCCATCTCGTCATCCTAGGGGAAAGGACTTGAGGGGTCTGTTTGTCCCCAGCTAGTAGACCCAGGAGGGGCTTGTGGTCTGCGACCAGCTCGAAAAAATGGCCAAAAAGAAATTTGTGAAATATTTTCACTGCTGCAACAGCTGCTAGAGCTTCCTTATCGATCTGGCTGTAATTACGCTCTGTTGCGGAGAGCGTTCTGGAGAAAAAGGCAATGGGAGCCTCGGCGCCATTGGGAAGCCTGTGGCTTAATACTGCCCCAATTCCAAAGGGGGATGCGTCTGCTGCCAGCACTAAAGGAAGGTTTGGGTCGAATTGAATAAGTACCGCCTCTGACATGAGTAGTGATTTCACGGCGTGAAAAGCATGGTCTTCTTTGTGCCCCCAGTGCCAAGGTGACTTTTTATCCAGTAATCTGTGTAGGGGTTCAGCTACTGATGCTTTATGGGGCAAGAAAGACGCGTAAAAGTTTAATAGCCCCAAGAAGGCCTGTAGTTCAGTTTTGGAGGTTGGAGTGGGTGCCTCGTGAATTGCCTTGACCTTGGACTCCAGGGGGTGAATGCCTGAGGCGTCAATTTTATAACCCAGAAAGTCCACCTGTCTAGTGGCAATGGCGCATTTTTCTCTTTTCAATTTGAGGCCATGCTGTCTGAACCTCTCTAACACTGCTCGAACTCTCTGGAAGAGTTGGGGTCTGTCCCTGGCCGAGACCAAGATGTCGTCGAAGTAGGGTACTACTCCAGGGAGGCCCTGTAAAATCCGCTCCATGAGGGATTGAAAGATACCTGGGGCAACACTTACGCCAAATTGGAGACGCTTGCATCTGAAAGCACCCCTGTGAGTGACAATGGTCTGGAGTTCCGCTGTTTGGTTGTCAACAGGGAACTGCTGATACGCTTGAGACATGTCCAATTTGGCAAAAATGCTGCCAGGTTCAAAAGTGTGTAATAAATGCTGAATGACGGGCACTGGGTAAGCGCTAACTTGTAGAAACTTATTGATTGTGGTCTTGTAGTCCGAGCAAATTCTCAGGCTACCGTCTTTTTTGAGGGGTGTGACAATGGGCGTCTCCCATTTGGCAAAATCTGTTGGCTCAATGACCCCTTGTTTTAATAGTTTATCCAATTCAGCATCTAGTTTTGGCCGAATAGCGAATGGGACCCTACGCGGTTTTAGCCTGATTGGGACTGCCTGGGGGTCGACTGAGAACGATATTGGGGTACCGTTATAACACCCCAGCTCATCGCTGAATACATCTGAGTAATCAGCGAATAAGGAGTCAGTGTCTGAGGTTGAGACAGCATGGACTCCTGTTAGCCCTAGGCCGAGATGGGGAAACCAATCGAGCCCCAATAAGGTAGGGAGATTGCCGTTAACTACCACTAGAGGTAGGTGACCTTTAAAAGCTTTAAAACTGACAAGGAACTTGCCTCTGCCGATTACAGGAATGGTCCTCCCCTGGTAGTCCTTCAGGCTAAACTGGCACTTCTGGAGCCGGCTAGTTGATAGGCTGGGCTGGAGCCTCTTGAGGGTGTTCCATGAGATAATTGAGAGCGCTGACCCTGTGTCAACCTCCATGCGGCACGGTTTACCTTCTAAGTAAACGGAGAGAGAGATTTTACTAACAGTGTGGCAAGTGTGCTTGGCACGGTGATGTGTGCGACAGTTTAATACTTGCCTCTGCGGCCCCGAGTGTGAGACGGGGGGGTGCCTTTGTGTTGAGCTTTGAGGGGCTTGGCAGACTCTCGCGATGTGCCCCCTTTTATGGCAGTTATTGCAGGTGGCTCCTTTAAACTTGCAGGTGGCCCTCAGATGAGATCCACCACAGGCTAGGCACAGGGTGATGTGCTTGGGTGGACCAATGTTTTCTTGTTTGGCTCCTACCTGCGGCCGTCTGTCGTTGGAGAGGCGATGGACGTCGTTTTCATCACTCAGGGATTCCTCTGCTACCACCTCCTTGGAGTGGACTGGAATTGATGTCAGCTTGACCGTCGGGCCATGGATTTCGGTGGCTGAGTGTGCTGCCAATTCTGCTGCTAAGGCCTCCTCGACTGCTTGTGCGAGATTGAGGTCTTTTTTCGCGAGGAGGCGCCTTTGAAGGTGCAGGTCCTTGACCCCGCAGACTAGTTGATCGAGGAGCATGTCCTCCAGGTAGGTTCCAAACCCACAATGCAATGCTGCTGTTCTGAGAGCTGCCATATACTGGTTAATGGTTTCCTTGTCCGCTTGCTTCCTCACACGGAAGGTGAATCTCCTGGCAATCTGTGAGGGCCTGGGAGAATAGTGGTTAGTGAGGATTTCAAGTAGCTCTGACCACGGAACGTTTTTCAACTCACGTGGAGCCACGAGGGCTGTGGCAGTATCGAAGACGATGGCTCCACAGTAGATCAGGAAATACGATTTTTTCCGATGTTCTCCAGCATCAGCAAGCCCAATTGCATCGATATAATGGTTAAAACGGTTCTTGTATGATTCCCACTTCTCCTCATCCGGTTTGAACGCTGGGAAGACTGGATTGGAGTTCATGGTGATGGGGCCGGTAGAACAACCTGTGGAAAAATCTCTCTGGGGCAGCAGAAAATGTTCTAGTGCCTGTGGCAGGCAAGTGATTTCAGCTCTGGAGAGGCTTTTCGCGATCCTCTCTCTCTCTCTGGGTCAACCACGTTTGGCCGTCAGCCGTTGGTGGCGTTTAAATTCGCGCCTGTGTGGGCGTCAGTGACTTGACTACAGCGCTGTGCTGTGCCTTTTAGGTTTGAAATTCAAATGACAGCCGTTTGAATTTCGCGCCTAAACAATGAGCGGCTGCGGCTCGCAGCGCTTCACTTTCCCTGTAGCTGGGCTAACAAGCGGCTACAGACGCTTCTAACTTTCGATCTGACCGCTCTCTCTGGCTGCGGATCAGTGTTCGCTTCTATTGCTTGCTGGCCGCTTTCTCTGTCGGCGGACCAGCGTTCGCTCTTTTTGTTTGCTCTTTTTGCTTGCTGACCGCTCTCTCTGGCTGTGGATCAGCGTTGCTCTTATCGCCAGCCGATCGCTCTCTCTGGCTGCGGATCGGCGGCTAGTGACTCAGCGGTTGCATGGTGCTTCTGGTAGCCATCCCATCCTCGTCGCCAGTGTTAAGTTTGGGAAAAGAGAGGCTGAACCAGAGCATGAGTGCAACAATACTTTATTATAACAATAAAGGGCTGACCGTGCTTGCCACGCCTGGAACTGGCTCGCAGCGATCAGCAACTGGTCGGACCCCGCAGCCTGCTTTTATAGCTGGCTGCTGGGGAGAACCAACCAATGGGTAAAGGGGAGAACGCCCCCGCAAAGTGAACGGACCAAAGTGAGAACTCCTAGAGTCCTCAGGACATAACACTGACCACTGCGCCACCGAGGCTCATAATAAAGACAGCATGCAAATAAATAAAAAAATATTATATAAGGCTTCTAAACCCCTTCACTGTTTTTTGCCTTCCCTACTTTTCCTTCTTGATTACGCTTTTAGATATTTCATTTTTTAAAAATCAAAAGGAGTTCATTTGTTTCCCAGTTCTTTTCTTAAAATCGTATTTGACTACACATTGCCTTTTTTTAAAAAAAAACTCCCCTCTGCCCTGATCGGTGTGGTTGTGTCGGTGAGCAGAGCCTGGCTGTGTGTTTACACTGTCTGGCAATGGAGGTGCCCACGTGGGTGACATACAATCCGGTCACGTTGCTGCGTTCACCTCCACCCCAACGGGAGCCCTGCGCAGCGACAAGGCAGGGGAGGCTCCCCAGAATCTCATGGGGGGGAATTGTATCCCCTTCTCCAGGACTGCCACCCTGCCCAGGGGCTCTGGCTCCTGGGTCACTGTGGAGGCCCAGCTGTGGCATGCCCAGAGGATCAGCAAGGCTGCTGAGGTGCTGACCATCCACCTGAGAATTTGTAAGAGGTGCTGCCCAGATATTTTGCATTGCTTCAGATCTTGTATAATGTCAGGTGAGGCTCCATTCAAACTCTAAGAAAGGAAACTTTAGACTCCATTGTTTTAGAGAAAAGGACTTTTACTGGAAATTGAAGTGGTAGCAGCAGAAGAAATACAAGATCTGAGGCAACAGGCGCAAAAATCACATAGAGAAAGTTATGCCTATGTTCCCACCCCCAATAGTTCAAACTGCCCATCCAATCTGCGATGTGCATAATGTCAAGTGGGATCTTCAGGTGGCGTTTCAGACACGGGGCATGCCAAGACGGTTGACCTTGGCCTGGGTAGATAAGATGCTGTGGCTGCGCAGTAAACAAGCCTCCAGCACTCCTCTCCCCCACCAAACCCAATTAATCTTCCCTCCCCGTTTCTATGGCAGCCAGAAAGACACGCAGAGGAAGGATTCTTGAAGGCTGACAGACAAAGGCGACCCTGCAATTGTCGGCCGGCCGGTCGGTCTCGTTCCCTTGGCCAGCTCAACTTCCATCTTGGATTTTCACATCCTGGAACGGTACCCTACAAATAAGCCTTTGTTTCCCATTTATGCAAGCCTAAAATGTGGCTATTTAAAAGCTCCTCGCAGCTGGGATTAAGTGGCTGCAGATTTAACCAGGCCTTTTGGGTTAGCGGGCTGTGCCTTGGCACTGTGCGTGCAGTTCCAGAGCCTATCAGCCACCGGAGGTTGGGCAACTGCTCTTCGGGCAGGAGGGGTCCCCAAGTATTCAAACAGGATCGCCCAGATCCCGTCCAAGCCTCCGTCGCCCCTCCCCCGACAGAGAGCTCTCTTCGAGGCTCTGCTTCCCGGGTGGGTGCTGGGCGCTCAGCCTTTGCTGGCGTGGGCAGATGCAGATGCAGACGCCGAGGGGGGCACTGCCCAGGCGTTGCCCTGCCTCTCTCGGGAGGGTGGGGAGAAGCCCGGCTCCTTCCTGAAGAGAAGCGACTGCATTTGTGGCTCTGAGGCTCCTCAGCTTCGGCAGAGCCGGATGACTCAACCGGAAAACTATGAACAGCAGATTGTCTGAGGGAGGGAGGGGCAGATATTTAAAGGTTGGTTTCTGGCATCCGTGAATCGAGAGGAAAAAGGAATCCAGATGTGGACTTTCTCCCTCAGTTTTCTGACAGTGTCAAGCCAGCATTGAATCGCTGGGGGGGGGGGGGGGAGGAGGAAGGGGGTCCTGCACAGGGAGACGCTGCGTTGCACCGCGCTCTCTCCCAGGGCATTTGGAAGGGCTTGCTCTACTCCCGAGTAACTGGGCCAACAAGAGCAGGCCGGTCTCTGGGCATGCAGCTGGGGAGACTCCCCAGAGCCTCGTTGGGGGGCTGCATCCCCCTCCCCAGGGCTGCCTTTTCCAAGTTGCCCAGCTAGAAAAGAGAAGGCAGCCCACGGCGCATCTTGGCCCCCCCAAACGAAGAACATCAGCCCATCCCCCAATAGTAATGATAACATCGAACGTGACACTCCCAGGCGCCCTTCTGGCGCTCCTTCCGCTGACTGTGTGCAGAGTTGCTTGGGGGGGCAGGCACCGCCCACGCCTCCAACTGGAGCCCCCTTTGACCCAGGATGCTCTCCAGCGATCCCCCCCAGCTCAAGGGCCTCCTGAGTTCTTATTCCAGCCTGGTGTTCTTGCCCTTTTGATATATAAACGCGGCAAACCTACCTGATACTCCTTCCTCCTCCTCTTTTCCCAACAACGACAACCCTTCACGGCTGCGCGAAGAGAGCGTGACCGGCCTAAAGCTCCCCAGCTGCTTTCACGGCGAGGGCCGCACTAGAACTTACCGGCTGCTGCTGTCTTGCCCAGCACGTCCACCAGGACCCCTGACCGGCTCTTCCTTTAGGCCCACCCTTTTGCATTTCAACCTGGACAGAAGTTCCCGCACAGTCACTTGCCTGAGATGGGATGGGTTCTCCTGCTTGAGCAGAGGGCTAGACTAGAAGACCTCCAAGGTCCCTTCCAGCTCTACTCCATTCTAAGGATTTCTAAGATATACGAGGAGGCAGAAAAGGTCTTCCAGTGTTGGAACTATACTAATATGGATGGTGCTTAGGTCCAAGAAATCCCAAGAACTGCATTTGCTGAGAACTTCACCTCGTGCAACCTCTCCTTCGCTCATGGTTTGGCTTCTTCTCTGGGTGGACGGACTTTTCCGTTTCCCTTTAAAGCTGCGGCAGAATAAAGGGATATATTTCTTGCTTGCTGGGCCCTCCCCTCCCTGGTTTGTATTCGCTCAATTTGTGGTTTGTGGAGAGTTTCGGCATTTGTTTCTTGGATTTATCAAACATTTTCGTTCCGTCTTTCAGTATTAAGATGCATGCCCCAGAAAGCTCACCAGAAAAAATTGCATATGAAACACAAATAGAAAAGAATTTAATGAAACCTCAGATTAAAATAAGAAACTGAAAACAGACTCAAGCAAAGCGCTGCTTTTATTAGGCGCCTTTCCTGGGCAAATGTTGACCTGGCCACTGGTGACACTTTGCCAGGAACAAATCCCTGCAGCTTCAACTGAATTATATGTTCTTCAAGTTAATCCTTTAAAACAACCTTCCAATTCTGTCCAGCTAGATGAATTTCGCTAGAAGCTCCCACGTCTTGCAAAAGCCCTGCAGCCCTGCAGAGAGCCAACCTTCCCCACGTCAGAAACGTGGAGACCAAAGCAGCTTCCGTGATGCCATCTGGAGCCCACCAGGCCAGCTAGAGGGACGGGAACTGCTCCCACCGCCCTAGATTTGTACCATTGCACATTTGAAGGCATCTCCTTTGCAGTTTAGAGACAGAACTGTGACCGCAGTGCAGAAAGACCCACATGATGAACACCAAAGAGGCAGCTACGTGTCACCAAAGGCTGGAGCATACCCAGCCCCAGAAGGAATCACCCACTCGGTTCCGGTGTCCTTCAGCCTGCAGTTGGGCTGGCTACTGCCCAGAGACCAGCAGATGACACCCCTTTCTCTTTGGGGAAGCTGCCCGGTGTGTCCCTAGAGGGCTTTAGCCCACCTCCCCCCTGCATGGATGGATCTGGGGTCCTCCCACAGAGGAACCGGCCCCAGTTGTTTCTTTGTGCCAAGTATGGCACCAATTTTCAGAAATTAGGAAGCTGAAGTCACAGAGAGGAAGGGGTCAAGCTATTCTCCAATGCACCTGAAGGCCAGACAAGGAACAATGGATGGAACCTGATCAAGGAGAAATTCAACCTGGAAATAAGGAGGAATTTCCTGACTGGGAGAACAATCCACCAGTGGAACCGAAGTTGCCTTTGGAAGTTTGTGGGAGCTTCACCACTGGAAGCTTTCAAGAAGAGACTGGGCTGCCATTTGTCAGAAACGGTGTAGGGTCTCCTGCTTGGGCTTGGGGGGGGGGGTTGGACTGGATGACCTACAAGGTCCCTTCCAACTTTGTTAATATGTAGTCTGAGATACCTGAAATATAAGGACCCCTGAATGGGGGCGTCCCAGTTCCTCCCTCCTTCTTGGTGCAGCCTTCAAGAGGGGGCAGGTTCAGCTTATGTTAAGTGCTGGTGAAGGAGGACAGGGCTTCCTTAGGCAGGGAAGGCCGCCGCTCCAGGGCAGAGGCACAAGCAAACCTGGGAATGGGAGCCAGTGCTGGGCCTAGGAGCGCAGCGTCCTCTTCACACGTGGCGGAAGGGCTCCATCTGCTGCCCTTGCAAGACTGCAACATTCGCACACTTGCCAGAAGTCTGTAGAGCAGGCTTGTCCAACCTTTCACCTTAACCCTGGGCCACATTAGAAGATGAAAATTTGATTTGGGCCGCATATAAAATAAAATAACAGTAACGATACCTGATCATCCAAAAAAACCATAGAAAACATAAGTTAACATATTAAATTTATTTGGAAATGGAGTTAGTGAGATGTTTGACATTGTTTCTCAGCCACCAATGCATCCATATTTGCTTCGATGGAACTTGTTGCAATTCTCAGTGAGTGCTCAAGGTGCTCATCAGATATTTTGGCTCTGACGGCGCCCGCCTTTTCTGTTGCTGCTTGGCGTGGCGCTCGCCTCGCCCCGCCTCGCGCCTACCTCTCCTCCTCCTCCTCCTCGCTGGCTCGTCCTCTTGCACGAAGGTTGGGGTGGACACTGGGCCGCATTACGAGCTGACCTAGGCCGCATGCGGCCCATGGGCCGCGGGTTGGACAAGCCTGCTGTAGAGGTTTTCAGTCATCCACGGCTGTCCCAAAGGTGCTTTTTTAAAGAAACGTCTACAAAAGAAAAGAAAAAACCAGAAAGTCCAGTTGCCTCCAGAAAAAGCATCTTTGGGACAACCATGACATGGATGACGGAGAATCCCTACAGACATTTAGCTATGCAATTTGGGATGAAGACCCTTGGAATGGGAGTGGGAGTAGGACGGGATTTCCAGAGGGAAAAATAGTGCAGACTACAGGAACCATTTGCACCACTCAGGTGACCCTGAGGACACAGAGAAAACCCCAAGCGGCCTCAACAACCCTCTCAAAGGATGCAAATGACCAGCTGTCTGCAAGGAGTATCAATCCTTCCCTTCCCCACCATCTAGTCAGAGCTGAAGAAGCTTCTGGGATGAGAAGCGAAACGTCTTCAAAGGAAAAAAATAAGAAAGTCCAGTTGCTTCCTGGAAAAAAAAGCACCTTTGGGACATCCTTGCTAAAGTTTATCTTGCAAACAAAGAAGCTGTCAGACCTGCCCCAAAACAATCATTTAGGGAAGCAGACTCTCAACTCCAATTGGTTGAAAAGAACCTTCGCTCTTCAATTCTTACAAACGGAGAAGAAGTGGTAGACGGAGTTGAAACTGCAGGAGCCTTGGGTGAGAGTGACCATGTCATACTAGAATACAACACAAAGACAAGCGATAGAACATAAGGACACCAGAGCCTTGGATTTTAAAAGAGCTGATTTTAATAAACTCAGAGTGTTAAATATGCATGACGCCACATTTCCATGAGCCTATGTTATATGCAAAGTGGAGTCTGATGTAAGACTCCGCTTATTGGTTCAGTCCGTGGCGGGAAGATTGAGTTCCCGTCAGTGGCTGAAGTGTCGGACGCGCTGACCGCCTTTGCCTGCTTTTTGAATCTGGTTTGTAAAGAGTTTCTCGCATTCCTGAGTCCAACTCCTTCCTCATCCACACCCATTTAACACAGAAAGAACTTGGGAAAGATTCCATGGATGAAAATCCTAAAGGGGAAAACAACTCAAGAATCTTGGGAAACTCTGAAAAGTACAATCATAGAAGCCCAGACCAGCACAATATCACTGAGGAAGAAAGACTAGAAATCCAAGATGAAACCAGCATGGCTGCACAAAAATCTCTCTGGCAAATTGAAAGAAAAAAAAGGACAAGTACAAAAAATGGAAAGAAGGACATTCAACTAAGGCAGAATATCAGCAGATAGCCTGAATCTGCAAAGACGAAGTCAGGATAGCAAAGACTCAGAACGAACAAAGACTTGCAACAAAAGTCAAAGATAATAAAAAAAAGTTTCTTCCAACATAAATAACAAGAAAGAAAAAATCAAGGAAACAGTCGGTCCACTAAAGAGAGAAGATGGCAAGGAAGTAACAGGCAACAGAGAGAAAGCAGAATTGCTTAACTCATTCTTTGCATTGGTCTTCACACAAAAAGAAATTATAGTTCAACCCACCAAAAATATAACTGTAAAAAACAGACCAGAAATAAATGTTAAAATAAGCAAAAAAATAATAAGAGAACACCTGTCTGATCTTGATGAACACAAATCACTGGGGCCTAATGGATTACATCCCAGAGTTTTAAAGGAGCTGGCAGAGGTCATCTCAGAACCACTGCACCATATCTTTCAAAAATCCTGGAGCACCGGAGAACAACCAGAGGACTGGAAAAGAGCTGATGTGGTTCCCATCTTCATAAAAGGAAAAAAGAAAAAAAAACAGACCCAGGAAACTATAGACTAATCAGCCTTAACATCAATATCAGGGAAGATACTGGAAAAGATAATAAAAAAACAGATCTGCCAACATCAAGAAACAAGTAAAGTAATAACTAGTAGTCAGCATGGGTTTGTTAAAAACAGATCATGCCAAACCAATCTCATTTAATTCTTCAACATAGTGACTAAACCAGCAAAATACTGTGGACATAATATATTTAGATTTCAGCAAGGCATTTGACAAAGTAGACCACAACCTACTTTTTAGTAAGCTAGAAAAAAGTGGAATAGATAGCACCACCACTAGATGGACTTGCAACTGGCTGGCAAACCGTACTCAACGAGTAGTCCTTAATGGGTCTAAGTCTACATGGAGGGAAGGAAGCAGTGGGGTGCCACAAGGTTCCGTCTTAGGCCCAGGACTCTTCAATATCTTCATTAACGACTTGGATGAGGGAATAGAAAGGGAACTTACCAAATTTGCAGATGATACTAAGCTGGCAGGAATAGCTAACACCCTAGAAGATTGGCTCAAGATCCAGGTGGATCTTGGCAGACTGGAACACTGGGCCCACTCTGACAAAATGAAATTCAATGGAGAGAAAAGTAAAGTCCTACACTTAGGCAAGAAAAACCCAAAATACACATCTAGACTGGGTGAAACCAGGCTCAATACTGGGAGAGGGATCTTGGAGTCTTAGTGGACAACTAGCTAAATATAAGGCAGCCGTGTGCAGCAACAGCCAAAACGCCAATGCAATCCTAAGTTGCATTACCAGAGAGATACAATCAAGATCAAGGGAGGTACTAATACCACTCTATAAAGCCTTAGTAAGGGCCACACCTAGAGTACTGCATCCAGTTTTGTTCACTACATTATAAAAAAGATGTTGAGACCCTGGAAAGCGTGCAGAGAAGAGCAACCAGGATGATGAGGGGACTGGAGGCTCAAACATGCGATGAACAGTTGTAGGAACCGGGCATGGCTAGTCTGGTGAAGAGAAGGACCAGGGGAGACAGGAGAGCAGCCTTCCAGTATTTGAGGGGCTGCCACAGGGAGGTGGAGGAGGGGGTCAAGCTGTTTTCCATGGCACCCTAAGGCCAGAGAAGGACTAATGGATGGAAATTGAACAAGGAGAGATTCAACCTATAAATAAGGAGAAACTTCCTGACAGTGAGAACAGTCAACCCATGGAACAGAAGTTGCCCTCGGAAGTTGTGGGAGCGCCATCACTTGAGTCTTTCAAGAAGAGATTGGACTGCCATTTGTCAGAAATGGTGTCGGGTCTCCTGCTTGGGTGGGGGTTGGACTGGATGACCTACAAGGTCCCTTCCAACTCTGATTATCTGTTATCTTGCCTTCATCGATCCCAAGGGTGGGAGAGACGGGGGGCTCTCCTCCCTGCTGGAGCCAGAAACCTCTCAGACCTCCAACGATGGAATCCCTGCAGGGCATTCGCCTTCCGGCTGGACAGGAAGAACTTTATAAACCCTAGTTAAGGCCACACCTGGAATGCTGCAACCAGTTTTGGTCCCCACATTACAAAAAAGATGTTGAGACTTTGGAAAAGGTGCAGAGAAGAGCAGCTAAGAGGATTAAAAGGCTGGAGACTCAAACATAAGAAGAAAAGGTGCAGGATTTGGGTCTGGCCGGTCTAGAGAAAAGAAGGAACTGAGGGGGTGACGTGATAGCAGGATTCCAGGATTTGAGGGGCTGCCCCAAAGAAAAGGAAAGTCAAATTATTCTCCAAAGCACCAGAAGGCAGGACAAGAAACAACGGATGGAAACGAATCCAGGAGAGAAGCAACCTGGAATTAAGGAGAAACTTCCTCACAGGGGGGACAATGAACCAGGGGAACTGCCTGCCTTCAGACATTGTGGGCGCTCCATCCCTGGAGGCTCTTAAAAGAAGAAACTAGACAGATACTTCTCTGAAATAGGTTCTCTCGCTTGAGCAGGGGGCTGGACTAGACGACCTCCAAGGTCTCTCCCAGCTCATTCATTCTATAATTTCAGGGGCGCCCCCACCGTGGGGAAAATACCGGGGGGGGGGGGGGGGGGGGGGGGGGGGGTGGGGGCCCCGCCGGCCCAAGGCCGGCCCGGGGGGGGGGGGGCGGGGGGGGCCCCCCCGGGGGGGGGGGGGGGGGGGGGGGGGGGGGAGAAAGGGGGCGCCGCGGAGGCCTCCCCTCCTCCCCAGGCGGAGCCCCTCCCGCTGCTGCCTCGCCCACAATGACGTCACAGGCGCTCAGCCCCGATTGGCCGCGTGCGGTGGCCCCGCCCTTCCCCTCCCTCCTGCCGGGTGCGGCGCAGGAGCGCCCGTCGGCCGCCCGGGGGCAGCAGAGGGCCGCCCTGGAAGTCGTCCTCCGTCCCCGCCCGCGCGCTGCCTCCCTCGGACCGAGGCGTTGTCCTCGCGGGGTCCCGGCGGGGGCTTCTTCCCTTGCCCCCCCCCCCTCCCCCCAACCGCCCGGCGCGGCTGCGCCGCGCGGGGCCGGCGGGGGGTTCTTCCCCCGCCCCCCCCCCCCCCCCCCGAAAGGCCGTCGACCTCATCCCCGGCACGGACGGCTCAGCGCTTGCGACGCGGTCCTTCGCTCGCCCTGCCCGCTGCTCTCGGGCTTCGGCCGGGACTTAATAGGTTAACAGAGTCGGAAGGGACCTTGAGGGTCATCTAGTCCAGCCCGCCCAAACAGGAGACCCTACACCGTTTCTGACCGAGGGCAGCCCGGGCTCTTCTTGAAAGCTTCCAGGGAGGGAGCTGCCACAACTTTTGAAGGCCGGCTGTTGGCCGTCTTCTTCCCTCGCCCCCCACCGCCCCGCAAGGACCCTCACCCGGTTGTGGGGACGACGACGGCCCTCCGGAGCCCGGCTTAAGGGGCTGGAGCTCGCGCGGAGACACCCCCCCCGGTAGGGTCCAGTTCCCGCGGCCCCTCTTCGGGCTAGCCAAGGGGCAGCCGCGGTTCTGGGGCTCTTGGTGGGTACCCCCAGGACGGGCGGGACGGAGGGAGGGGGCCACGCTGCACCCCTGGGGCTCCCCGCTTTGGGAGACGCGCCCCCGCCGCCGCCCTCCTCCTCTCTAATGTAATAGGGAGGCTGGTGGTGGGTCCTTTCAGGGGGGGTTGCTGAGAAAAATATGAAGTTATTGCTGCTTACAATGTATTTCCAGGGTTTGGCTGGAAGAAATGGAATTCTGAATTGCATTGCTGAGAACAGCAACGAGTGTCTAAAAGGGTGGCAGCACCTGGGGGCTGGGATGGGAGCCCAAACGGGCCAGCTGCAAGCAGCAGCAACAGCAGCAGCAGGCAGACCCTTAGAGTTGTGGGTTCAGGGTTAGCCCTGCTTAACCCAGCCAGTTTCTGCTCTTAATGCTGGATTGGGCAGCCCCCTGGCACGCCACGAGGCTGCCCTTGCCCAGGGGAGCGTGGCAAGGCTCCCTTGAGCAGCACCCCTTCCCAAAGCTGGCTGGGGAATTCTGGGAGTTGAAGTCTTCCAGGCTTAAAGGGGCCAAGGTTGGAGACCCCTGGTCTAGGGGACATTTTGTGGCGTTGGGGCTTCGTGAAACTGAGTATGTGGTGCAGATGTGTAAAAAGAGGAAAATGCCAGCTCTCGATCCAGGGGATCCTTTGTGCAGAACTTTTAAGGAAACGGCTGCCTCTTTGCTAAATGGCACTTTGAATTCCTTCGTGTTGCCATCTAATGTTTGGGTTCCAGTCCTAGACAAAGTTACCTGGTCATTAAATCCCACTTCTGGGCTCCTGGGCATATATTGTAAAGGCTTCCTAAATCTTCCTTATCATTTTAGAGTGTTTGTTTACACTGTCATGCTGTGAAATAGTATTTAAAAAATTAGGTATTTTAACTCAAGCACGTGGGGTGGAGGGTGGAGCTTGCTTGGGTGGCAGCAAGAATGATCCCTGCTCAGCTATTCTCCTGTGAGGACCAGCAACCTCGAGGTCCAGCAACAGCAAAAGGTGCCCAGCTGGTTCTCTTGCTGCAAGATGCCCAGGTCCTTAGCAGTCTGCTGGGGAGGAGGGGCCCCAATGGAGAAGCTCAGAGGCGGAACATGGCGGTTGCCCTCTCAGTCTAAATGAAAGAGTGAAAGAATGATGAATGGTTGAGGGAACTAGGCATTTTGACCTAGGCTTCCCCCCCCCAACAGCACAAAGCCGACTCGTCCAGCAAAGTCCCGGCTAACAGACTTTCAAGATATTTCACAATTACAGACCTTTATCGGGCTTGGAGAAGGGCCAGGCCGATCTCTTTCAGACGCCACACTGTAGCAACAATGACTTGGCAAGAAGTCAGGAACAGATCTTCACTAATGAATGGAACTAATGGTCTCCTGCAAACCCCACTCCCCTTTCGCTCCTCTTTTATTCCCTATGGGAGGGGCCATTCACCGTCCAGCTGTGTCTTTACTCCTGAGTTGACAGTTGTTCCTCAACTTTTCCCTTCTCCTAGCACCTCTGTGCATGCACACATGGGGAACAGGCTCCAGCTGTTCTTCTGCCTCACTGATGGCTGATTCCGAAGGCAGCTGATAACTGTCAGACGGCCCTGTCCCCATCTCTGCCTCCGATGCAGAACCCACGTCAGAGCCTTCCCTGGACTCCAGGACTGCCCCAGGTTCCTCCCCAACCTCCTCACTGCCCAAGTCTGCTGCCAGCTCCATTGGCCGCTGGCGGGCCACAACACTAGGTATGTCTGGCCTACGGAAAAGAAGGATTGGGGAATGGGACAGGAGGGATGCCTTCCAGTACTTGAGGGTCTGTCACAAACAAGAGGGGGGACAACCTATTCTCCAAAGCCTCTGAAGGCAGGACAAGAAAGATGGAAGGTTATCAAAGAGAGATCCAATCTAGAACTAGATTGGAGAAATTTCCTGACAGTGAGGCCGATCAGTGGAAGGGCTTGCCTTCAGGAATGGTGGCTGCTCCATCACTGGAGGTTTTTAAAAATAGACTGGACAACCATTTGGCTGGGATGGTGCCTTGAGTCGGGGGTTGGTTGGATTAAAGACCTCCGAAGATTCCTCCCAGCCTGAGGACGCCATGTTCTAGGTACACAATCCACTGGTCAAGTGTTGGTGAGAACAAGTGCAGCACCCAATTCTCAGCCTTCCAAGGTTCCCCCTCCATGGTGGGGGCCTCTGAAGTCTGGGCCATAAGATGAGCCCCCTCCCCCAATGCCCCTTCGCTCTAATTGATGTTAAGTGGGCCAAGAAAGGAGCTGGGTTGTTCTTGGCATTCCAGCAGCCTCCGGCAACCTCCGCATTCAGGCAAGCCCCACAGCCTCTGGGCTGACCCTCTCCCTTTCTCTGAAGACAATTCGACTCAGAATAAGAGTTGGAAGGGACCTTGGAGGTCTTCTAGTCCAACCCCCTGATCAACAGGAGACCCTATATACCAGTGATGGTTAACCTTTTCGGCACCGTTCGGTCTTCTGTACCAATGCAGAAAGATAAACTCAACAAAGCATTTATACAAAGTCTTTATTACTGGTTCGTCAGGCATCCTCATAACTCACATTTGTGATGAAGTTCTTCTTCATGTCCAATTCTTTGCATATCTGTCTTGTAGGTAAAAAGATGGTTATCTCCTTATCCCTTTCTTCCCATCTGGTAGAGGTAGAGCAGCTACCACGAGTCCGTGAGTTCAGGCAAGAGTGAAGAAACCTCCCCCAACTCATCGAGGGTCAATTTACTGACCAATCAGGATTACAGATGTGGTCACATGACATGGACTACATTTCCCAGGATACTTTAACTACATTTACCATGATGCATTCCCTTAAGGGGACAGCTCACAATTGCTAACTATCCAATTCCCACACACTGGCAGGAATGTGCATCCCCAAAATGCTATATGCATGTGTGTGTGCACCCTCACATGTGCACACATCCCCTGTGCATACACATGCATTCCCCACACATGCGCCCTGCTCCCGCACATGCATGGCAGAGACCCCAAAACCAGCTGGCCAGTGGGAGGCGTGTGCATGCATGCACAGCAGAGCTCAGCTGGGGCCATGGCTTGCGTGCTCAGAGAGGGTCCTATGTGTGCCATAGGTTCACCATCATGGCTATATGTACCATTTCAGTCAGGTGGCTGTCCAGTCTCTGTTTAAAAGCCTCTCCTTGGAACCAGTACAAATTCATCAAGGCAAGCCCCAAATCAAGAATGGCTGGCATAATAATTTATCGTTTTAACATGAATGGCTGGTACACAAGTGAATGACTTTAAAAACAGGCCCGAACATCAGTACCTGCTTACAGAAAACGCTGTTAATTTGTTATGTTTGTGTGTTGCCAAAATCACAAAGCAGACTCCCATCTAGTTGTATCATTACTAAATATTATAATGGGAATGGGGGAAATATAGGAAAATAAAGGGAAGTAACTCAGCACAGATGCGGCCAGGAGAATGAAAGAGATGAAAAACTGCCAGAGATGCTTCGGCCTCTTTGATGCTGGGGGCCTCGGCTGCCACCCCGAATCTGCGGAATAAGCCATTTGCCCAACAGAGCATTGCGAAGAGGCTGCGAGGTTCCCAGGAGAAAAAGCCGGGGGGGGGGGCAGGTTAGAAGCCATTCTCCCCCCCCATCGATGGAAAGGAGGGACAGCAGGTGCAGCCGCTCGACTGGGGTGCAGCAAGCCGCCTGCTCCCTCCTGCCCAGCAAGAGAAGCAAAAGGAGGAGATTGGAATCTTCCCCATCCTTCAGGCAATTAAGAGGGTTGGAAGGGACCCTGTAGGCCATCTAGTCCAACCCCCGCACCATTTTCAGATCAGCCTTCCTTTTCCCTTTACAAAAACATTCCTGGACTCCACTCTAATAAAAAGTAACCGAAACGTGGCTCCCGAGGGGCAAATTTAAGACAGGGCAGAACGTACAAAAAACAAAAGAGAACTTAGAACACTGTTGCAGTTTAAAATGCTCATATATTTTACCTTTTTTAAAAAAAAAAAAAACCAACCCTAATACATTTCGTCACAATACTGGCATTTCCAGCGAATTTGTTTATCTATTAGCTTTATTTTATTTTTTTTAGTGAACAATAATATAGGGGTGGTGATTTCACAGTAGAGATAATGCTGCCAGAGGGTCCCGGGAGAGGCGCAACCAGAGGCCGGTTGTGTTTTGTGGGTCTCCGGGTGGGCGGGGTGGGGACCGAACCCCAATTCCTTGAAAAGTGAGTTCTGAGAGTCGGTATGAAGAAATTTCAACACCCAAATAAAGCTTGTCCTTCGTTTTAAAAGAGGCATCTTAAGGCTGAGCGTATTGAGAGATTTAGGACAAATCCTATAAAAGCGGTGTCCCCCCTTTCCCCCCCCCACCCACCCCCCCTCCAAATTATCTAAGCATACGTAATGGGATAAAATTACATTTGTACAAAAATAGATATTTCACTTTATTGACACTTAAGGTATTTTGCTCACCTTCTTCTCGTTTAATTTTTATTTATTTTTTTTGAATCACCTGTTTCAGCTACGAGGTCCGGAGAGCGAAGGCTTTTCCTAAAGCCCCCACCCCACCCCCCCCGCTTCTCCCCGCGCCGGCATCTGAAAATAGATGCGTTTCCCGCCGCTCGGGTTACAAAAGCTCCAGTTTTGTTTGCCATCAGTCCGGGGGGGGGGTGGTGGCGGGGGGGGTCAGAGCACTCGCTTCACAAAGCAAGTAAAACCGGGGGGGGGAAGAGACGAGGCTGGAAAAAGAGCAGAAAATTAACCCCAAAGGCGGGGGTAATATTATGCATATGTGAATGGAGATATTTATACAGCGTCTATTTCTACACTACATACACGTATACACACGCGCTTCGCGACCCCTCGAGTTGCAGGAGCCCCCACCCCAACTGCCCCTGGACCCCGTCCCGGAACCTCCCGGAGGGAAAGGCCGCAGCCCCCCCAGCCCACTCCGACTCGGCCGCTCGCCTGCAGATCGTGCCCGCCCGGGCGACGGGCCCCTTTGCCTCCCGAAGGCGGAGCCGCTGCCTAGTTAGGAGACCCCCCGCTCCCCGTTTCCCCTTCGAGCAAGGGGGGCTCCCGAGTCTGGGCGATCCCGGATTCCCACCTGGGCAGGTAGCAGACGGGAGGAAAAGCGACAAGCCGGCGCCCGGGCCACTCGCCGAAAGGTCGCTGGGCTGTCCCGGGGGAGGAAGGTGGGGTTGCGAGCCGGCCTTCCTCCATCTCCGCTGCGAAACTGGAAACGGATCCCGGGGGGACCCCCGAGCGGAGTCCGGACCGCTTCTCCCCTCGCCCCCTCGACGGCGCTTCGGGTGCCCCGGCCGGCTTAAGGGAGCCGAGAAGCCCCCCACCCACCCCCCCGCCAGCCCGCCCCCCGGGGGGGCCGCCCCCCCCCCCCCCCCCCCCCCCCCCCCCACCGCTTTTGTTTCTGAACCCGAAATCTGCAAGAGCCCCCCCCCCAGGTGCCCTGCCCAGATGCGCCCTTGAGGCAAAGTCCCCACTCCTCTACCTCCAGACGGGGGACCCCCCACCCCAGAAGCTCCAGGCTGGACTGGATCTTGGAAAGGAGCTCCAGGGCTAGACTGCTCCTGCCCAGGGAGGCTCCATTGAAGCAGCCCGTCAATCAGCAGCCCTGGCCTGAAGAGGGCTGCTGTGCTGGACCTGCCCCCCACCCCAAAAAAAAGCTCCAATGCTTGTCCCATGCGGGAGATGGAGGACCGGGGCGGAGAGGACTGACAGCGCCCGAGGCACCAAAGGGGGAAAGCGCCCGAAACCTGCCCGGATGAAGCAGTTTTAGTGCTTTTTTGGTAAACTGAAAAGGGGGAGCAGCTTTTTATTCCCAAAATATCCCCCCCCCCCCCCCCCCCCCCCCGGGGGGGGGCCCCCCCCCCGCCCCCCCCCCCCCCCCCCCCCCACTTCTGCCCCACGGCTCTGACACTGGGCAGTCAACCAGGGCATTCTCTCTGCCCCCTGGTGCTGGCACTCACAAAGCGACAGGGCAGGGAAGCCTGATGCCACCCACACCCGGCAAGGCAGCGGCCACCCACCCAAATGGCAGAACTTCCGTGAGCCCCAAATCTCTCTCCCCCAACCAATTCCCCACCTCCTCCCCTCCCAATAAAAAAGGGGGGGCTTTTGAGTCGCTCTGTGCACGAAGGAGGGCTGGTCTCTTGTCCCAGGCCGTGCGCAGGGTGGCTCGGCCTGCCTTCTGCCAGCAAAGACGCTCTGCCCCCCCTAAGCACACAGGGGCAGCCAAGGGGCAGCGGAGGCCGGCTCGCAGCCCTGCCCACCTCTGGCCTGAGGAGACAGCCTTGCTCCGGCTCGTGCCCAGGAAGTGCCATCTCTGGAGGCGTACAGGTGCAGCCGGCCACCCCCGGCCTCTCCTTTGCCCACCCGCGACACCTGCCTTGCGTCCCCACGATCCCTTATTCCTAAGGAAAGGCCGCTTTACAGTGTCCTGAGGTCCTTCCGGGCAGTTGGAGTAAATTCACCAGGAGGAGGGGGGAACCAAAGCCGTGGTGGGGGACGGTCAGGGTCCCAAGTGCACGCAGGCCGCGGTGGCTGCTGTTCAAGCCATACACACACACACACACACCCCGCCTGCGAAAGCCAGTTGTCCCCAGACGCAAGTTGTTTGCGGAAGCAGCAAACGGGCCAAAAGGCAGCCGGGTGGTGGGGTGGGGGCAGATGGGGCAGGCAGCATCCCTTGCATGGCGAGGGTGGGGGGAGGTGGCAGCAGGACGGGTCTCAGAGCGGAGGTCCGGGGGGTGGGGGGGTCGGGCAGCCCCCTGGGCGGAGGAAAGCCGCTGGCCTGGCCCCGTGTCCTTTTAAGTCATCTGGTGTGGCGCTTCCAGCATCTCCATCAGGAAGGTGTCGATGGGCGTGTCCCCGATGAGCTTGAAGAAGAAGAGGTGCTCCAGGCACTTCAGGCCGATGGAGCGGAGGGCCGGCAGGCGGAGCAGCAGCTTGGCAAACCTGGAAGAAGAGGAAGGGGCGTCACCCCCAGCTGCCCTTGGGCCCCTCCCGGGCTACCTTTCCTTTCCGTTGGGTTGGCCATCGGGCCAGAGCAGCCCTCCGGCCCGGGTTTCAGCCCGTGGAATGATTCAGGACGCCCGAAAAGCCACAGTGGGGCTGGCTGGATGGTTTGGGCTCCTGTGTGTCCGCAGACCTTCTGCGTGGGAACCTGGTGCCTGGCCGAGCATGCAGCGCACGGGGAGGACACAGGCTCGGCCTCCGGTCTTCTCGGCTGGATTCGGCATTAGCAGAAGGCCCTGGAAGGACCAGGCCCGGCTGGCTGGGCAAAAGACCGTCTCCAGGGCGCCCTCCCCCCCCCCCAGCCCTGCCCAAGCGTTTGGCCTCCCGTTTCCAGATCCCGTTGCTGCTTCCTTTGATTCAGGAAATGCCACAACAGACACACAAGCACGCACACACACACACACGCACGCACACAGAGAGACTCTGGGCTCCAACGGGCTGCCTCTGCTTTTAAGCAGCCCCTCCGTCTCTCCTGCCCTGTTGCTCTCCCCTTCAGGCCCTCCGCGAGGGGTTTGGGGGCTCCTGGCTCGGGGGGTGGGAGTCGGGGGGGCGGAATGGGGGGAGGGCTGCATCCTGACTAGCATTTCTTGCCTGCTGAGCTGGCAAGTCGGGCGGGTGGGCGGGTGGGAGCCCAGCCAGGAAAATCCGAATCAAGCCCTGCCAATCTCTCCCTCCCCCCTGGAGCCCAAGTGCTTCACATTTAAACTAAAACAGATGACAGGCGTGCAGAAACATTTTAACTATGAAATAACCCGCTTTTAAGAATAATTTTGGCTGAAGGATAACAGGAAGAGGGGGGCAGGGAAGGATGTTTCGGGAGAGGGCCGGGGTGGGCGCGCCGATGGTCACGTCTCCACAGGGTTGCCCGGGAAGAGCAGGGCGGAGAGGCCTGGGTAGCTTGGTTGGCTTCCTTTGCCCCCCCCCCCCCCCCCCCCCCCCAAGGAGGGGCATCTAGCAAGAAAACAGGAGCAGCTATACACACACACACACACACACACACACACACACACGCATCTCTGCAAATGCCTCAGGTCAGTAGTGGGTTCCTACCTTGGTCCCTACCAGTTTGGGGGTGGGGGGGTGATTGCACACAGCGTCCCCCTAAGGCACCAATCAGCTGAGAGGATGAAGAAACTAAAAGCTAGAAGTGACACACACACACACACCCCACCTTCCCAAGCGCTTGTCGCTTCTTTTATCCTCTTAGCTGATCGTGGGAAGGATTGGTTCAGCTGAGCCGGTGGGTGTTTTTTACTACTGGTTTGGCTGAACCAGTGCGAACTGGTAACAGACCACCACTGCCTCAGGTACCAGGCTCCAGGTTGACTCAGCCTCCCGTCCTTCCAAGGTGGGTCAAATGAGGACCCAGATTGTTGGGGGAAAGAGGCTGACTCTGGAAACCGCTTAGAGGGGGCTGTGAAGCGGAATATAAATCCCATTGTTATTGCTCTGCCCTCTATGTGTCTGTCTGTAAAGCGCAGTGAAGTGGTATTAACCCTAAGTGCTACTGCTATTGTCCTTCCTTCCTTCCTTCCTTCCCTCCCTCCCTCCCTCCCTCCCTCCTTCCTTTAAACCACTTAGAGAGGGCTTGAAGCGGTATGTAAGTTTAAGTGCTATTGTCCTTCCTTCCTTCCTTCCTTCCTTCCTTCCTTCCTTCCTTCCTTCC
>NW_020769429.1:1375502-1407711 GCF_900518735.1 Pseudonaja textilis
CCCCACCTCCTCCCCTCCCAATAAAAAAGGGGGGGCTTTTGAGTCGCTCTGTGCACGAAGGAGGGCTGGTCTCTTGTCCCAGGCCGTGCGCAGGGTGGCTCGGCCTGCCTTCTGCCAGCAAAGACGCTCTGCCCCCCCTAAGCACACAGGGGCAGCCAAGGGGCAGCGGAGGCCGGCTCGCAGCCCTGCCCACCTCTGGCCTGAGGAGGCAGCCTTGCTCCGGCTCGTGCCCAGGAAGTGCCATCTCTGGAGGCGTACAGGTGCAGCCGGCCACCCCCGGCCTCTCCTTTGCCCACCCGCGACACCTGCCTTGCGTCCCCACGATCCCTTATTCCTAAGGAAAGGCCGCTTTACAGTGTCCTGAGGTCCTTCCGGGCAGTTGGAGTAAATTCACCAGGAGGGGGGTCAGGGTCCCAAGTGCACGCAGGCCGCGGTGGCTGCTGTTCAAGCCATACACACACACACACACACCCCGCCTGCGAAAGCCAGTTGTCCCCAGACGCAAGTTGTTTGCGGAAGCAGCAAACGGGCCAAAAGGCAGCCAGGTGAGTGGGTGGGGGGGGCGGATGGGGCAGGCAGCATCCCTTGCATGGCGAGGGTGGGGGGAGGTGGCAGCAGGACGGGTCTCAGAGCGGAGGTCCGGGGGGTAGGGGGGTCGGGCAGCCCCCTGGGCGGAGGAAAGCCGCTGGCCTGGCCCCGTGTCCTTTTAAGTCATCTGGTGTGGCGCTTCCAGCATCTCCATCAGGAAGGTGTCGATGGGCGTGTCCCCGATGAGCTTGAAGAAGAAGAGGTGCTCCAGGCACTTCAGGCCGATGGAGCGGAGGGCCGGCAGGCGGAGCAGCAGCTTGGCAAACCTGGAAGAAGAGGAAGGGGCGTCACCCCCAGCTGCCCTTGGGCCCCTCCCGGGCTACCTTTCCTTTCCGTTGGGTTGGCCATCGGGCCAGAGCAGCCCTCCGGCCCTGGTTTCAGCCCGTGGAATGATTCAGGACGCCCGAAAAGCCACAGTGGGGCTGGCTGGATGGTTTGGGCTCCTGTGTGTCCGCAGACCTTCTGCGTGGGAACCTGGTGCCTGGCCGAGCATGCAGCGCACGGGGAGGACACAGGCTCGGCCTCCGGTCTTCTCGGCTGGATTCGGCATTAGCAGAAGGCCCTGGAAGGACCAGGCCCGGCTGGCTGGGCAAAAGACCGTCTCCAGGGCGCCCTCCCCCCCCCCAGCCCTGCCCAAGCGTTTGGCCTCCCGTTTCCAGATCCCGTTGCTGCTTCCTTTGATTCAGGAAATGCCACAACAGACACACAAGCACGCACACACACACACACGCACGCACACAGAGAGACTCTGGGCTCCAACGGGCTGCCTCTGCTTTTAAGCAGCCCCTCCGTCTCTCCTGCCCTGTTGCTCTCCCCTTCAGGCCCTCCGCGAGGGGTTTGGGGGCTCCTGGCTCGGGGGGTGGGAGTCGGGGGGGCGGAATGGGGGGAGGGCTGCATCCTGACTAGCATTTCTTGCCTGCTGAGCTGGCAAGTCGGGCGGGTGGGCGGGTGGGAGCCCAGCCAGGAAAATCCGAATCAAGCCCTGCCAATCTCTCCCTCCCCCCTGGAGCCCAAGTGCTTCACATTTAAACTAAAACAGATGACAGGCGTGCAGAAACATTTTAACTATGAAATAACCCGCTTTTAAGAATAATTTTGGCTGAAGGATAACAGGAAGAGGGGGGCAGGGAAGGATGTTTCGGGAGGGGGCCGGGGTGGGTGCGCCGATGGTCACGTCTCCACAGGGTTGCCCGGGAAGAGCAGGGCGGAGAGGCCTGGGTAGCTTGGTTGGCTTCCTTTGCCCCCCCCCCCCCCCCCCCCCCCCAAGGAGGGGCATCTAGCAAGAAAACAGGAGCAGCTATACACACACACACACACACACACACACACACACACACGCATCTCTGCAAATGCCTCAGGTCAGTAGTGGGTTCCTACCTTGGTCCCTACCAGTTTGGGGGTGGGGGGGTGATTGCACACAGCGTCCCCCTAAGGCACCAATCAGCTGAGAGGATGAAGAAACTAAAAGCTAGAAGTGACACACACACACACACCCCACCTTCCCAAGCGCTTGTCGCTTCTTTTATCCTCTTAGCTGATCGTGGGAAGGATTGGTTCAGCTGAGCCGGTGGGTGTTTTTTACTACTGGTTTGGCTGAACCAGTGCGAACTGGTAACAGACCACCACTGCCTCAGGTACCAGGCTCCAGGTTGACTCAGCCTCCCGTCCTTCCAAGGTGGGTCAAATGAGGACCCAGATTGTTGGGGGAAAGAGGCTGACTCTGGAAACCGCTTAGAGGGGGCTGTGAAGCGGAATATAAATCCCATTGTTATTGCTCTGCCCTCTATGTGTCTGTCTGTAAAGCGCAGTGAAGTGGTATTAACCCTAAGTGCTACTGCTATTGTCCTTCCTTCCTTCCTTCCTTCCCTCCCTCCCTCCCTCCCTCCCTCCTTCCTTTAAACCACTTAGAGAGGGCTTGAAGCGGTATGTAAGTTTAAGTGCTATTGTCCTTCCTTCCTTCCTTCCTTCCTTCCTTCCTTCCTTCCTTCCTTCCTTCCTTCCTTCCCTGCCCACTGCCAGGAGTTCGGTCCTGACTGTCTCCAGGTTGTCTCAGCCTTCCGTCCTTCTGAGGTGGGTAAAATGAGGACCCACATTGTTGGGGGCAAGAGGCTGACTCTGGAAACCGCTTAGAGAGGGTTGCGAAGCACTATAAAGTGGGATATAAGTCTAAGGGCTAATGCTCTTTTTCTTAAGGGGAAACTGTCCCCTTCACGGGTCCTGGAGCCAGAAGGCCCAGGAGAGGAAACCGGCCCTCTGCTGGGGGCATTTCTCCTTCTCTGGCTGTGCCCAGGGGTTCTTCCCTCCCCAGCCCCGAGGTCCGTAGAGAAGCTGGGGCCACAGTCCCGCTCCTTCCATCTGGGGGGCTCAGAATGCCGACCTCTCGGCCCGAGGGAGTCAACCCCACTCTCCACAGCAGCTTCCCACCTTGGGAAGCCGCCAGCCCGGAAAACAGAGATGGGATCTTGGCCCCAGTCCAGCCTCCTTTGCTAATTACCATTAGGTTACTCTGATTTCATCACACAGAGGAAACGGGAGGGGATGAATTCTGCTTAAAAAAAAATAAAAGACCACCCACACGAAAGACGAACGTCTTGCAGCATTCAGGAAATTCCCGCGGCCTGCCTGTTGATCCTGGAGGAGGGCCAGGACGCAACCCGAGAGGAATTCGGGGAGCTGATGCCACACCAAGCAAGCGGGGGCTGTCTTGCAGCTCACGAGGTTTCGCACCCGGCTCTCTGCTCGTGAGGACGTCCTGCAAAGGGCACCCTAAGTGAGAAGAGACTCAACTCACCTCCCGGGCTGCTCGGGGTACTTATGTTTGCAGTAGGCCTCCAGCGAGGCGTAGACCTTTTCCCGCAGTGCCTCGACCTCAGCCGGGTTGGAAAGGCCCTTGGAGTCTGCAAGAGAAGGAGGGAAGGAGAAGCTTAAAGGCCGTTCAAGGCCTCCTCCAAGGAGGTCGGTGTTGTGGCCCGAGGGCACCCAGCAGAGCTGGCGGCAGACTCGGAGAGTGAGGAGGTTGGGGAGGAACCTGGGCCAGTCCTGGAGTCTGGGGAAGGCTCTGACGTGGGTTCTGCATCAGAGGCAGAGACGGGGCCAGGGCCGTCCAACAGTTATCAGCTGCCTTCGGAGTTGAAGATCAGTGGGGAAGAAGAACAGCTGGAGCCTGTTCCCAGTGTGCACATGCACAGAGCTGCCAGGAGAAGGGAACAGTTAAGGAACAAGGTCGACTGGGGAGTAAGGGCCCAGGTGGGCAGTGAATGTCCCCTCCTAGAGGGAATAAAGAGGAGCGAAAGGGGAGTGGGGCTTTTCAGGAGACCATTAGTTCCATTCATTAGTGAAGATCTGTTCCTGACTTCTTGCCACGTCATTGCTGCCACAGTGTGGCGTCTGAAAGAGATCGGCCTGGCCCCTCTCCAAGCCTGATAAAGGTCTGTAATTGGGAACTATCTTGAAAGTCTGTTGGCCGGGACTTTGCTGGAGAGGAAATTCACCGTATATTAAGTAAAAGAGGTTTATCGGGATGAGGAGTCGGCTTCGTGCTGTTGGAGGGAGCCTGGCTCACAACAGTCTGGGCCACGCAAGGGGAACGCAGGCCGCCTAGCACCGCAGCTGTAAGGAGCAACTCAGCCTCTGAGGCCACCGCAGTCCCGGTGGGCACCCAGGGCCAATTTGATGCTGCCCAAGGGAGCTTTGTGAGCTGGAACCGGACCTGGGAGCCAAGCCGGGACTGCACGAGAGGACATCCGAATGATCTGGATGGAATCTGGTTCTGCATCAGCCGTTCCTCTCCACCTTTCTTGGTCAGGGTTGGATAACCTGACAAATCCAGTTACTCTCTCCGGTGCTTTATTTCCGCTCTTTCATTTATCTAACGTGATAACTCTCCTCCCGCGAAAAGCTTCCTTCCCAAACACCACCCAGGAGGACTTGCTCCCCGACAGTTTAACAGCCCAAGGAACTGAACGTCCAGGCTGCCTCTTCGGCAGCTCTCCTGTCGCAGCGGCCTGGTTCTGGAAACGTCCCCCGGCCTTAATGCGCTGCGACAGCCCCTCTTTGTGGAGCCTGCCGGAGGCCTTCTCCCTCTGAAGCCGAACCCAGGAGAGGCGCTTGAGTGACGGAGGCAAAGGAGAGCTTCGGCCCTCGGCCCTCAGCATGGGATGGGGGCCCTCCCAGCCTCCGTGAGGTGCAGCGCAACCCCCCCTCCCCGTTCCCTGAGCCCCTGAACAGAAGCTGCCTTCAGACCTGGCGGGAGCTTCACCCTGGAAGCTTTCACGAAGAGGCTGGATGTGGCAAGCAACCCCAGAGTCAGCTACTCTACGGCCACTGGCTGCCCTACAAGGCAGAGCTGGCGGGGGGGGGTAGACGGGCACTGGGAGGCGGTCCCTTACCTCACAGAGGCTGGGGGAATCATACTGGAATGGGGGGGTCTGGAATGACTGGCGATTCTCACTTAACTGTTGTGGTTCACCGGCAGCCGATGCAGACGGCAATGGAATCAGACCGTGGGGGGAAACAGGGACCAGTCCGGGAGTCTGGAGAGGACTCGGACGAGGGTCCTGCATCCGATGCAGAGATGGGGCCAGGGCCATCTGGGAGTGGGATGTTGACTCCGGAGCCTCCAGAGTCTGGCAGCAGTGAGGCAGAGGACGCAGGGGAGCCTGTTCCAAGTGCGCATATGCACAGAGCTGCTAGAAGGCGAGAGCAGCTGAGACAAAAGGGGTGACTCAGGAATAAGGCTGGGAGGAGATTGCCCCTCCCATAAGGGATAAAAGTCAGGCCAAGGTGACGAAACCTTTGCAGGAAGCAAAGTAGTTCGATCGGTTCAGAGTCACTCTTGAAGCTCTTTGTACTTCGGTTGGTTTTTCTTATATTTCGGTTGGTTTCTGTTCTAGTTAATTTGATACTTCTGTTTTGGCAGCACTTCACAGAACTGAAAGGTGTCTGCTTATTTTGGGGAACTGTTTAAGATTCGTTCTGGCTGGGAATGAAAACAATTCCCAGCGATGCAATAAAATAGGTTTTGTTTTTAAAACAAGTTTGTGAATAATTACGGTTTACGAAGCCTGGGTCAGAACATTAATGACCATAATGGGGAGTGTTGGGATTGTTGTCATTAGTTGGTGTAGTCAGAGGACGTCTCGCTTTAGGACCACACCAATTTTTCATGACAATGCCCAACTGTGAGTGGTGCGGTGGCTTAGAGGTGGAGCTCTTGCCTCACAATCAGGAGGCTGTGAGTTTGATCCTAGGTAGAGGCAGATATTTCTCTCTCTGGGCACACTGAGAATATATCTGCTGAATATAACTCCGCATCGGTGACAGGACGGGCATCCGGCCAGGAAACACTCAGCTCCCTTCAGATGCCCAGACTCCACCCCAATGCAAGGGATGATGCGGTCATTAAAAGAAGACGACGAATGCCCGCTCCAACTGTGGATTCTTAGTCGAGGACTCCCTGTAGGTGCCTTGAAGACGTGGGGCTACCCAGCTATCTTTGAAAATACCTGCTTCGATCCCCTTGTTCACTAACCCTCTTTTTCCCCCAGCTAAAGAAAACCTGTCTTGCCGACTGAAGACGCCCGGCCAGTTTCAAGGACTCCCCGTGTTCCTCCAGTTCCTTGTTGGATGAAGGGCAGGTTGCCCAAGGGAGGGAGGGGAGGGCCCTTCCTCCCCCCGACCTCCCTTTTTCCCTTCCTTGTGGAGGAGAGGCGGCTCAGTTACCTGGGTTGAAGAGGACGATCGCTCTCAGACACCCCAACTCCGTCTTGTCCATCTGCATGTCCCGCATCTTCGACACAAGCTCGGTCAGTACCCTGTAGGTGCCCAGCCCCGAGAAGAGAGGGACGTTGGCCTTCTTGTTACCCGAGTGGCATTTCCTGCCCCTTTCGTGGAATCTCTGGAATCCCAAGGGCTGGCCGTGGCCTTGCTGGTCACCACAAAGGCCACGGAGCTGGATCCCGGGCACAAGAGGGGAGTGGGCAAGGTCACGCATGCCCCCGCCACCAGCCGCTGCTCCTCACCTGTCAAAGATGGCCCCGACTCCCGCGCTGTGGGCACTGTTCCTGTGGACGTGGAGGCCTGTGGCCAGGAGGATCCCGTCTTTGACGGCAATGGATCGGTGGGAGAAAGAGGCGATGAGCAGCTCGTTCCAACCTGCGGGAAAGCAAGCGGGGGGGGGAGAGGAGTCACCCAAAGCCTTCCAGGGCGGGGGAGGGGGGGTCATTACACCCCCGAGCTTCGTTTTCATCAGGAAATTAATTATCTTGTCTCTGGGCAGAATAAAATTGAATACCAAGCCAGTCTTCTCCCATGAGACCCAGCAGTGGGATAACGAATTTAAAGTAAATACTTCAAAGCGTGAAACGCTCGGAAGATCTGGGAGAGCCACGGACGCCCCGCTAGCCTTTCCCATGGTGGGACCAGGCTCCCCTCTGGAAGGGGACCAGCAAACCGGCGTTTCTTCCTGCCCAGCCATCCTGCACCCGAGCAGAGCTCTTTCCCAAGGCCGGCCGGGCGTGTCCACGCAGAGTGAGGGAGCTTCTGGGGAACGGGAGCTTCGGAAGCAGCAGCCAACGGAGGGAGACCTCTTTGCTGCTGCTAGGGCAGAGTCTACACATGCTTGAGGAACCAGAGTTGGAAGGGACCTTGGAGGTCATCTAGTTCAACCCCCCCCACCCAAAAAGGAGACCCTACACCATTTCTGAGAGGTGGCATTCCAGCCTCTTCTTGAAAGCCTCCAGGGACGAAGCTCCCACAACTTCCGAAGGCAACTTCTGTCCCGTTGTTGATTGCTCTCCCTGTCAGGAAATTCCTCCTTATTTCCAGGTTGAATCTCTCCTTGACCAATTTCCATCCATTATTCCTTGTCTGGCCTTCGGGTGCCTTGGAGAATAGCTTGACCCCTTCCTCCTCTCTGTGGCAGCCCCTCGAATATTGGAAGGCTGCTCTCCTGTCTCCCCTGGTCCTTCTCTTCCCTAGACTAGCCAGGCCCAGTTCCTGCAACCGTTCATCGTATGTTTTACTCTGCAATCCCCTCATCCTCCTGGTTGCTCTTCTCTGCCCTCTTTCTAGAGTCTCAACCTCTTTTTTATAGTGCGGTGACCAAAACTGGATGCAGTGTTCCAGGTGTGGCCTTACTCAGGCTTCCTAGAGTGGTCGTGATCTTGATTGTCTTTCTCTGGGGGTTTTGGGCTGCCGCTGCACACGGCTATTTCGACTCCAAGATCCCCCTCACTGTTCCTGCTACTGAGCCCGGTTTCACCCAGTCTATATATGTGTCCTTTGGGTTTTTCTTGCCTAAGTGTAGGACTTTACTTGTCACCCCAACTCTGACCTGCAGCTTCCACACGCGGCTGCCCTGTCCCCCACAGCCAGCCCCCCTCCGGCTCTTTGAAACCGGCCACAGCCCCCCCCCCCCCCCCCCATTTGGAGTCTAAAGGAAGTCACCGGATGGGGGTCCTTCACTCTCTGCCCCACATGTGTGTGCGGAGGAAATAAACGGCCCTTTGAGAGCAATAAACATCTTTCAGGACAAGCTCCTGTGGTTGCAACCCGCAAGTCCTGGAACGCTCCAAATTGTTCCAGAGGTGTGAACTGGGACCCGCTTGCCAAGATGCACCAGAGGAAGCAGAGAGGGAAGCTCAGCCGGCCACTCCTCCGAGCCACTTCAGGGTCCTCGGCCGCTCTATGAGGTGACCTCGAAGGCTGCTCGGGCTTCCCCTGTTCCCCGGCGGAAGGGACCCTGCAGGTAAGAGCTGAAGATCCCCCTCCTCCTCTTTCTCCTCCCCCTCTTCTAGTATTCTTCTTCTCCCTCTCCTCCTCCTCCTCCTCCCCCTTCCTCTTCTTCTTCCTCTCCTTCTCCTCCTCCTCCTTCTCCTTCCTCTTCCTCTCCTCCCACCTCCTGTTCTCCTCCTTCCTCCTCCTCCCCTCCTTCCTTTTCTTCTTTTCTTCTCCTCCTTCCTCCTCCTCCTTCCTCCTCCTCTCCTCTTCCTCCTCTACTTCCATATCTGTCATCAGATGTTGGCAATCATGTTGCTGATCCTACTTTGATCAACAGCTGCATGAAAAAATTGCTGTTAAGTTTTGTCCAAACTGGTCCCTTCGATTTTGAAGCCCTGATGTTCTTCTTCTGCCTGGACCTCGTTTGCCTTCAATTTTTCCTAGTATTAACTACAATCAAACCATCAATCAGAATAGAGCTGGAAGGGGCCTTGGAGGTCTTCTAGTCCAGCCCCCTGCTCAAGCAGGAGAACCAATCCCATTTCAGACAAATGGCAGTCCAGTCTCTTCTTAAAAACCTCCAGTGATGGAGTGCCCACACTTTCTGGTGGCAGGCAGTTCCACAGGTTCATTGTCCTCCCTGTTAGGAAGTTTCTCTTTAATTCCAGGTTGCTTCTCTCTTTGATCAGTTTCCACCCATTGCTGCTTGTCCTGCTTCTCTGATGCTTTGGAGAATAATTTGACCCCCAACTCTTCTTTGTGGCAGCCCCTCAACAACTGGAAGGCTGCTATCATGTCACCCCCAGTTCTTCTTTTCTCTGGACTAGCCAGACCCCAAACCTGCAACTGTTTTTCATGTTTTACTCTGCAGGCCCTTAGTTGCTCTTCTCTGCGCTTTTTCCAAAGTCTGAGGATCTTTCAGGTAATGTGGCGACCAACACTGGATGCAGTATTCCAGACATAGCCTTACCAAGCCTTTATAAACCAGTATTAACACTTTATGTGATATTTGATTCTGTGCCTCTGTTTCTACGCCAACCAAGAATTGATTTTTGGCTGCTGCTGCGCACTACTGGCTCGTGTTGAAGTGACCGTCCACTAGGACTCCAAAATCCCTCTCTGGAAAGAAGGAAATGTCATATATATGTTTTCTGCAAGTACGAACAGAGTCAAAAAATCACTGAAAAGTCAGGCAGCATCTCTGGTGAAGATGCACCTTAGGTGCATCTCTTTCACTGGCTGATGGCTCACCCTATCAGGATGCTCCTCTCACGTCCAACTCCTTTGCTATCGTTTGAACCCCAATTCTGGCCCTGCCCTCTGGGACAAGAGTGAAGGAGACCCCCCCCCTCTCCTCCGGGTGCCTCTGCAGTTGCTGGAAATGGTGGGCAAAGCAGGGGAAGACGCTCACGGGCCTGCATGCTACGCTGTGGCACCTGGGGAGGACCACCACCTGGGGAGGGAGCAGGAACTGCAGAAGGCCCGAGGTGGGCAGGCAGACAGGCTCCCTCACATCCACCCACGAGAGACAGGCGGCCCCTCTTCCCTCAGCCCAGAGAGGTAAAAAGCCCCAGGGCCTCCAGTCCCCCTTCCTTCCTCCTGCCTCTCTTTCTGGAGCGGGGCAGCTCCATGGCTGGTCTAGGGAAGGAAGAGAAGGACCAGGGGAGACAGGAGAGCAGCCTTCCAATATTTGAGGGGCTGCCACAGAGAGGAGGAAGGGGGTCAAGCTATTCTCCAAAACAGCCGAAGGCCAGACAAGGAAGAATGGATGGAAACCGATCAAGGAGAGATTCAACCTGGAAATAAGGAGAAACTTTCTGACAGGGAGAGCAACCAACCCCTGGAACAGCTTCGACTTCAGAAGTTGTGGGAGCTTCGTCCCTGGAAGCTTCCAAGAAGAGACTGTCGGAAATGGTGTAGGGTCTCCTGCTTGGGCGGGGGGGTTGGACTAGATGACCTCCAAGGTCCCTTCCAACTCTGTTAATCTGTTAATCTAGGCAAAGTACACTTCTTTGCCATTGAAAAACATGAGGTCCTGTCCTGGCAATTATCACCATCTGAACGGCTCCAAGATGGTGGCTTGAGATGTTCTCCACATGGTCCTCTTTTCTCCAGGCTGAGCCTGCCACGGCATCCAATGCTTCCTCGTTATTATTAGTTTAACCAGGAGTCTTAGTTACAGCCAATTGGACACACTGCTGTTTGCCCATGTCTTCTGTGCTCAGTTGCCGTGAGCCAATGGAACAGAAATTGTGGGAGCTTCATCATCCCTGGAGGCTTTCAAGAAGAGACTGGGCTGTCATCTGTCAGAAATGGTGTGGGGCCTCCTGCTTGAGCAGGGGGTTGGACTAGATGACCTACAAGGTCCCTTCCAACTCCGTTAATCTGTAGAATCTGTCCTAAGAGCCTGAATGCTTCCTCTCCCACAGAGCACCCTTCCCCCCTCCAAGTGCCCTGTTGGGCCACTTGGCTCCGCGATCTCGGACGGAGCTCCGGGCTGACTCGCTACTCACCGGCTCGGAGGAGGATCACCTGGTCGTCCAGGGGGAGCTCCGAGAAATGGGGAATCCGCTTGGCCCACTCCACCAGGGTGAACAACTGCTTGTCTGCTGCTTGGCAGATGTTGGTGACCGGGTCATTGGGCTGCCGAGAGAAGAGAGCCCATGTTGGGCATCAGAGGGCCAAGAGCCTGCCTCTCTCACCATCCCCTGCGGGTTCCCTCCTTAAGCCAAAAGCCTGCCCCCCCTCCCCAAAAAAACCCGTCTCCTGTCCTGTGTCCGCTTTGGGAGCCCCATTAGCACCAGACGCTTCCACACTGCCACGTTCTTGAGCCTGGGAAAATGGGAGGGGGGAATTTCTTGGAGTGCATGTGGTTAGACAGACTAGCATCCTTCTTCTAAGTCAAGGCCATGTTGTTTCTGCACCTGGGTGAGAGGACGCCTCAAGCTGGGACGGAGGGTGATTGGGGCATGTGATGCCATGAGGGTTGCAGGGGGTGGATTTCTAGTTTTTTACTTATTGCAAGGAAACCTGTCACTTTCAGATTCGGGATTGATGCTGGTCTCCAACCTTGGCTGCTTTAAGGCTTGTGGACTTCAACTCCCAGAATTCCCCAGCCAGCATAGCTTGCTCTCTTGTAATCCCTTCCTCTGCACTCATTTTAGCTGGTAAGATAAAAAGAAACAGACACGGCTGGCTGGGGAATTCTGGGAGTTGAAGTCCCCAAGGCTTAAAGCGGCCGGGGTTGGAGACCCCAGCCCTAGGGGTCTCTGAGGCCAGCATCCCTTGCCTCTTGCTCCAGCCAGATCCACAACTCTGGAGCCACTGGGGAAGAGCCCGCGATGCCCCCAATAAGTCTCGGCGCCAGGACAAGGCGGCTGCTATGGGGAAACGAGTCTTTCTCCTGGGACTGCAAAATCCAGGGCAGCCTGCAAAGGACCCAGCCGTCCCAGATTCCCTGTTCAGCGCACGCACACACGCACACACACACACACACACACACACACACACACACCCCTTCCTCAGGCACTGCTTGCCCGGGGAGCATCCCAGGCTGGACCCCATGCCCAGATGCCCACAGGTTGCAGGTGCCACCCCTGTGGCTTTCCCCCCAGCCAGGCAGATGCCCGAACGGGCCAGGGGCTGCTTCCAAGGAGAAGCTGGGCCTTCATCTGGGGCTGCTTCCTCTGCCCCCTGGCCTGGCTCGTCTGGCCAGGGGGAAGCAGCCGCTTTCGGTGCCTTGCCAAGAGTCCTGGCTGGCAAAGGAAAGGCACAGGCAGTGGGCCAGGCTCCCTTGGGCAGGATTGGCAGAGGATCTTTGGATGGCAGAAAGCACTTCCTCCCCTACGGCTCCTTTCTCAGCCCAGAGAAACAATGAGAAGGAGAAATTGGGGGTGTGTGGGAGGAATGGGGTTCCTTTGGGGGTGGGGAGGCCCAAGGCTTTGGGGTGAACAGCCCTTCTAGCCTATCTTGGGGGGTCCCAGTCTTCCTCTGGCCCCTCCACTCGCTCCCTGGCTTCTTGCCCTCCGCCCAGGGCAAACGGCCCCACCTGCAGCGCTACCAATAATGCTCCTGAGATGGAGGTCCTGCCGCAGAAACTCTGCAGGGTCACTCCGGCCCGGAGAAGTCTGGACCAGGCCCCTCCGGGTTGGCTGCCCATGAGGGGGGGCGGGGTCCTGGAGGCCTTGGAGCTCATTCTCAGACTCTGTGGAGATTCTCCGTCCTCCCGGTCGTGATTGTCCCAAAGGGGCCTTTTTTTTCAGGCGGCAACTGGACTTTCTGGTTTTTTTCTTTTGAAGACGTTTCGCTTCTCACCCAAGAAGCTTCTTCGGCTCTGACTGGATGGAGGGGAAGGGAAGGACTGATGCTCCTTGCAGGCAGCTGGTCATTTGCATCCTTCTCAAAAGAAAAACAAAAACAGAAAGTCCAGTTGCCTCCTGAAAAAGCACTTTTGGGACATCCAGGACTGAGAATCTCTACAGACTTTTAGCCGTACGATTTGGGAGGAGCCCCCTTGGAATGGTGTGGGGGGAGGCAGGGATTTCCAGAGGAAAAATTGCAGACTAGAGGAACCATTTGCACCGCTCAGGTGACCCTGAGGACACAGGTAAACCTCCCAGTGGCCTCAACGACCCTCTCAAGGGATGCAAATGACCAGCTGTCTGCAAGGAGTATCAATCCCTCCATTCCTCACTATCCAGTCAGAGCTGAAGAAGCTTCCAGGATGAGAAGGGAAACCTCTTCAGAAGAAGAAACAAGAAAGTCCAGTTGCCTCCTGAAAAAAAAAAAGCCCCTCTGGGACCCTCATTCTCTGGGGTGGCCTCTTTTTTCTTCTCTATCTCATCTTGCAAATTGCCCCTCTCATCCATTAATTGGTGTATCAGTCTTTTTTCTTTCGTTTTTTTAAGTTTGTGGGCTAATTATCTCCCTGGCTTGTTTGCATGCTCAAAATAGGTTTGTTTGGTCATTTTCAGACTTATCTCCAATTTTTCTTGTTCAAGTAGATTCAGTTTGTGTTTAGTTGTTATTAACTGGTTTTGTGTTCTTTGGTTTGGGGGGTTCTTTTGTAGTTGGGTTGCTAAATCTTTAATTTCTTGTTGTAGGTTACTTTTTGGGGTTAGGGTTACACTCATTCTCAAACGTTCTTCTTCTCCGACGGGACTGGAAGAAAATGGCTGAACCAGAGGTGGCCTTCAGCAGGTTCTAACCAGTTCTGGAGAACCGGCAGCTGAAATTTGGAGTAGTCTGGAGAACCGGCCAATCCCGCCTCTGACTGGAGATTTTGCAGTCTCCTTCCCCTGCCACGCCCGCCAAGCCACGCCCTCAGAACCGGTAGTTAAAAAATTTGAATCCCACCCCTGGGCTGAAGCATCCCACCCGAAAAGGGGAAGGAAGAGGAGAGCTACGGCCCTCCCAGGCCTGGTGGAAGGACGTATTTGAGCCAAGGGTTCCTGCCTGCGGGCCTTGGAGGGGCCTAGACGGGCCCCTCGCTTACCGAATTAGGAGCCATGCCCATGTTGGCTTCGATGTAGGTCTCTGTCTTGGGCTCCACCGCCAGCTCAGCTTCCAGGATCTTCTCCACCGGCATGTCCTCGTTAGCGCTGCTGGTGGATTCCACCTCGTTCTCATTGCGGTCTTTGCCCCGTTGCCGCTCCTCCTGGACAGCTGGAAGGGTCAAGAAAAAGGGACCAGGGGGGAGAATGTGTGTCAGTCTGCCAGCTTCGGATGCCGAAAGCTTTCACCGCAGCGGGCTCAGAAATGAGGTGGGCCACTTATGGTCTGGGGGTGTGGGCAGCAATGTATGGTACTGGTAGTCCTCATTTAGTGACACAACTGGGACCAGCAACTCCGTCACTAAGCAAAGAAACTGGCCGGTAAAAGCACAGCTGCTTTTGCTTATCTTCCTTTCCTTAATTCAGCTTTACAGATTTGTAAAAGTTTTAAATGGAAGGACTGGTCATGAAATGTATTTATTTTTATCCGTATCGTAACTACAAGCGGTTGCTGAATGAAGCTGTCACTAAACGAGGACTACCTGGTCTTTCTGTTTGGAGGAAAGGTATGAAAAGATATACAAATGATTATCTTGGGGCTTAGGGGGTTGAAGGGAAATTACAGCCTTAAAAAACTTTTGGCAGCCCCAAACTGAGCTAATTTTTCCGGGGGGGGTGTTGGGGGGGGCGGGGGTTAAGTGGGACCTTAACTCTCCCCTTCCCACCTCACCCAGAAGCTCCCTCCAGACACACCTCGGCTGGGCTGAAAACCCCCCGTGGCCCTCAGGCAGGACATAAAGAGACAAAACATGGCACACACACACACACCCCAAACCCGAGGGCTGCCCTCCCACGTGGCAGAATGGCACGGAGTCTCCATGGGGCAGGAGCTGCCTTTCCGGGGCGAAGGCCCGCTTGGCCTAGACTTCAGGGAGCCCTGACTTTGTCCAGCATGTGGGACAGGCCCAGCAGGCTGTGGGAACTCCAGGCCTGGGTGCTTTGACCTTGCAAGGGGCTCAGCCCCAGGGCCCCCCCGCGCCCCCCGTGAAAGCAGTTCGAAGCATGGTGAAGCTGTGGTGTGTTTCCATTCGGAAATGAGCGGGGTTTGTTCCTGGTGGTGGTGGGGGAGACGCCCACCCACCCACCCTCCGGAGGTGGTGGAGGCGGAAGCACCCAGTGGGAGGGTTGCCCTGGCTGAGCTCCTGCCTCTGGGCTGTCCGTCTAGCTCCTTAAAATACGCAGTCACAGACCAAACACGCTGAAGCCTCACCACACTTTGCACAGCAGCCGATAAAACTTATTCAGCCATAGACTAAACACACGGGGGGGACGGGGGGGGAGAACAATTAGCTCCAGAGATTTCTAATTGACACAGCAATGGTGCAAAATGTGGCTTTTGCGCGAGGGGCCTGAGCAGCTTCCTTAGAGGGGCCATTAACCGGGTCCCTTCCGAGCTTGGCCAACAGCTCCCCAAGAGATCAGAGGAGAGCGACTTTCTGCGTCACACAGGGATGCGGCAGAAACGCCGCTGGCTTTCAGGTGGACCCCTTCCTCGTCTCGGTAACCCTAAGGCAAGCGGCCCTTCTTGGCTTTATCCTCTGCCACTCTGATTCTGCCCCCTCCCCAAATTGCAGTCAGTTTAGTCGAGGGTAGGCCCGACTAAATTTGGTTCCTTTGTGCCAAGTCACCCTACTGAGGGTTATTTTGGGTAAATTCTTCTTCTGGCATTTGCTGGGCATGGCGAGAACCCAGAACTGGAAGGCTGACAATCCTGGTGACAAACGGGGTAGAATTTTCCCTTCCCGGAATTACTCCTTTTCTTCAAAGGGTCAGACATTTATCCTGCTGCAGGGAGGCCCAGGGCAACACCGTAAGATCTGTTCTTTGGCTCCGCTTTTCGTTTGCTGTGCTTGTATTAAAGTATCCATCTCTCTAAAGCAGACTACAAAACCCCCAAATCCAGTTTTCAGGGTGAAAAGACCGCCCTTTCCCCTCTCCTCCTGTTTTCAGCCACCATCCGACAACGGAAAACTGCAGGGCCCGGCACTGAATTGGCCAAGCTTTGCAGCAACTCAGTTTTGCTGCCTGCTCGTGCACTGCAGCCAGTGGCCTGTTTTGGGGCCACCCATTCCTTGGTGGCCCCTCTGCCCCGCCAGCCCTCCTTCTAAGTGGCCCACCATTTCCTCCGTGCGTGACGCTCACTGCTGAGACACAACAAAGGCCCGAAGTCCAGCCCAGAACTTCACACCCGCCCAGGTCTTTGGGGAACGGCTGCCGGGGACGCTGCTGCCAATGGCCGGCCTGCCTGCTACAACCTCCCTTGCCGCACACAGGAAACCCCGTCCACCGGACACCGAGTCAGAAAGGGAGAGGAGGGGACGCTGCCCACCCCCTGTTCCCAGCCCTGCTGTGATGCTGAGCTAGACTGCCTTTGCGCATGAGCCCCACGGAACACCTGCCTGTGGATTCTCAGGCCCACAACGATCCGGTTAACGGCATGAATGCAGCGGTCGCCAATGCGCCCTTTCCCAAATCCTCGGGGCTGCCACAGAACGTTTCGCTGTTCACTAAAGGGACCCGTGAAGTTCTGAGTTTGCTGCGGCCCCTCGGACATCGCAAGGCAGAGCTTGGAAACGGCTAAGGGCCGCGCGGACCGAGAACGCCTGCCCGAATCCTCCCGCTTCAGCCGCCTGTTGCATTAGCAGTGCAAGCTCTGGCTTCCAGGATCCTCCAGCCGCCACCCGCCTCGGAAGCAACGGCCAGTCGGGGCTGCAGTAATGCAGATGCTGAGCCCCAGGCACCGGCCTTCCTCAGCCTGCTGCCTTGCGGCGCTATGGTTGTCTCCAGTGCATGGAAAGCTTGCATGGTGCAAGGTGGAACGGGCCCCGCAAGAGAGCCACGTTCCAGCCCACCACAAGCCACAGAAAGCACTTGCTCCCTCGTGGCCTTACTGCATCCCTTGGTTAGCCTCTCCTTTTACCCTGCTGCTCCTCTGGGATTGGGCCCTCCGTGTCTCTTCGGCAGGTGTGTGTGCGTGCGTGTGTGTGTGCGTGCGTGTGTGTTCCTTTTCTGGCCAGGGAAACCTGCCCCTGCAGAGTGGAAGGGTCTCGGCCGATTCTGGGAGGACTCAGCCTCTCCAGGTCACCCTCTGGGGACACCAAGAGATTTTTTTGCTGCTTAACAGCTGGTCTAGTAAGATTGAAATGGGAGTACCTGGTTGCTCCTGCCTTCCAGGGAGTCTTGTGGGTCGGGATGGATGGTGCTCCATCCCTGCAATAGAGTAGAGATTTGGAAATGAAACATCATTAGAAGAGAGGCAGCAGCCGCGGCTGTGCATGTTTCAGTCATTAAATCGCTGCTGCTCCCCAAAAACACCTGCACATTTCCCCAGGGAGAAAGCCCGGGGGGGGGGTTGTGGGGGCGTTATTTCTGGCCCAGGTTTTCAAGGTGTTCTCCTCCCTTAGCCCTCTTAGATGAAATCTCTGTGGCCAGAGGGCAACGGGCCCTCCCAGCCCCCCCCCCCCCCCCCTTTTCGGGCCCCCCCCCCCGGGCAGGGCCCTTGGGGGGGGGGGCCGGGGGGGGGATGAGAGGAAGCGGGAGGGGGCTCCTTTTTTCTTCATCTGCTGGAACATCTCCTTTTAATAACCCCGTCATCCCTCGCCTTGGGGTGGAGTCTGGGCAACTGAACGGGGCGGAGTGTTTACTGGCCGGATGCCCTTCCTGTCGCCAATGCGGAGTTTTTGTTCAGCAGATATATATGGAGAGAAATATCTGCCTCTACCTAGGATTGAACTCACAGCCTCCTGAATTGAGGCGGGAGCTCCGCCCCTAGGCCACCACACGACTCTCCTAAGCTGCTAGGACTCAGGCAGGAAAAAGAAGAGAGCAGGCATTACTGGCTACTTCCTCCCATCGAAGCAGGACCAGCGACGCTCACGGCCTCCCCCGGGCTTCTCTGCCTTCCTTTACACAGAGAGTAAGTCTGAACGGGGGCGCACTGGCTAAAGGGCACTGGCTAAAGTCTTTTGGGGGCGCACTGGCTAAAGGGGAGCATTGCAGGTGACTCTGCCCACAGACAGGAGTTCAATCCTGACTGGCTCCAGGTTGACTCAACCTCCCGTCCTTCCCAGGTGGGTCAAATGAGGGACCCGGGTTGTTGGGGGGCCAGAGGCTGACTCCGTCAACTGCTTAGGGAGGGCCGTGAAAGCCCTGGGAAGCGGTTTAGACGTCTAAGGGCGATGGCTACTTGGTTCCCCGGTGGATCTTTCAGCTGGGCTGAAGAGAGGCCGCCAACACATTCAACGCATGCGGAGCCTTTCTTAGCGTGGGAGGGGGCGAAGGGGCTGAGCGCCTCTGGCCATGGGCCCCTGCCCCTCCCAAGCCGAAAGGAGACGTCCCTGGGGAAACGAGGTGGCCCTCCTGGCACTATGGTGGGGCAGGACAATTCCCAGGGGAATCCCCAATGTGCTGCCCTCGTTTGAGATCAAATAAAACTCGTTTCTCTAGAATAGGGGCCAGCTTGGGCCCAGCCAAAGGGAGGACCCCGGCAGGTGGATGGCCTCGGACTCCGACGTGTGTCCCCCACCCCCACCCCCGGTCCGGTGCCCAGAGTTTATGGCGGGTTGAAAGAGCCACTGCAAAGCAGAGCAGCCGAGCTCGGAGGTGGCATCGGGGAGCCTTCCTGCCTAGCAGGAGAGGTCTGCCCCCCAAGAGGGCAGCGTCTGGCACAAACAGCAGCCGCCCCCCACATCCCATCCCAGGAGGCCCTGGATCAGGTCAAGCTCACTCCTAGAAGAGGAACGTGCCCTTGTTTCTGTGCGCTGGGTGGGTGTCTCTCGGCAGCCTGCCAGCCTGCCTGCTTTTAAAATCAGGCCGTTTCTCGTTCTTTCCGAGTTCTCAGATTGAGTAACGTCTCTCTGTGGATTCTCTGTTTCACAAACATCGACCACATGGAAGCCACAACCATTTCCTGGCCTCGGAAGGCGCATGACTCTCATCTGCAGAGCAAAGCCTACGGCTGCCGTTCACACACACACACACACACACACACACACACACACACACACACACATTCCAGAGGAGAAAAAAAACAGCGTTCTCAGCTCAGCTCCAGATCGTCGATTAGGTTCTTCTACTGATAAGAATATTTAATGTTTCGGGGTTGTTTCTTCTGAGAAAAGCTCTGTTTGTTTATCAAGATCAGAAATTGTATACTAGGGAAACGAAGAACTTTTTTGCCTGGCTAAAAAAACTATCCTCGCATCGAGGGGGGACTTTTCCCCTGTTATTTTTTTCAGGGTTGCTCAGCCTTTGCTGTATCCAACACAGGTGATCCTCAGCTCACCCCTGCAAATGTATTTCCTGCCCGCAGCTACAAGAGCCTCAAGAACTGATGGTTTATGGGCCCCTAAATCACTTCCAGTCATTATAAAGTGCTTGACAAACTCTTCTGATTTACAGCCCAAGTGCCCTGCCGTCAATCGTGTGCTGCCCATTTGCAGTTTTCTCCGCAGGGTTCCCCCGAAAGTCAGTGAGGAAGCCAGCAGGGAAGGTTGCAAGCGGAGGAGAGGTTCCGACGGGAGGTCCGCTCTTGCAGGGGAAGGAAGGATTTCCCTTCTGCTCCGGGCATCCACGCACGCACGCACCCTCCCACGCACTGGGGGAAGGGGCCTCTTTTGAATCTGGTCTCAACGCTGGTAAATGCCACCCTCAGAACGCTGGCATTTTCCCCACCGGGGGGAGGGGGGGCAGGAAAGCTGGCACTCGCTAGCGTTTCCCTCCCTGGGATGGAAAAAGCCAGCAAACGGCAGCCTTCTCCAAGGCTGTGGGCACTCCTGAGCGCTGTTCTCATCAGAGGGGGCAATGCCAGCCAACGCCAGTATTCTGAGCCGTCCAGAACGATGGCATTCGCTCGTGATTTTGCCAGGTTTGAGGGCCTGCCGAGGGATTTGTCACCTCCTTCTGGAGCCCCTCGAGGCCTCTCCACTGAGGGCTGACCATGCTGGGCGCTGGCTTCCTTCTACCCTGGTCACCTCTGGTTTCTTGGCGCAGAAACCAGAGACGGGCCAAGCAGGGATGGCTGCCAAGGAAGGGCAGAAGAAACCCAGTGCCCAGAAGCCACGGCGGTTCTCGGGCACCGTTGAGGAGAGCAGGAGGAACTTCTGAGATACGTGGAGCCCAGAAGGGAAAGAATCGCCGTGTCAGAGACTCCGGGAAGGCAGCCAACCGACAACAGAAAACAAGCAGAAGCCCTCCGCTCCGGGCAGGCAACCTCCTCTGGGGAGAGGATAAGTGGTCCCCTGGGAAGTTAAGAAGGGGGGCAGGGGGGAGCAGAAGGAAGAGGATCCCAGCTGGGGCATCTCAGAGACCTGAGCAGGGAGTGTCTCTTGACCTCAAATGAATTCAGATCTCCAGGGCTCAAGGCCGAGAGCAGAACACCCAGGCCGAATTTCTATGCAATTTCTGGAAGCCCCCGGAAGCCTCGTAGAAGGAAGCCCTCCTCCCCAGCCAGCCACAGGACCTGGAGAAGCGCAAACCATCGCTCTGGCCTTGAGCTCTGCTTGAGCTTGGAGAGCAGCAGCAGCAGCAGCCACAGCGAGGATGATGGGACCCGGAACACAAGGAGGGAGTGGCATTCGTCTCACCCGGAGGGAAGGTGACTCAAGGGCAGGTTGCCCAGTGGGGGAGTTGCGCAGGCACAATCATGGCATCGCTACCTCTTCTGTGGAGCCGTGTGGCTTCCGTGGAGAGCTGTCCAAGGGACCGTGTCTTTGGTGATTCTGGCTGATGCCCAGATGGCATTCGAGCAGCCTGGGTGCTACTTCACACAGCTTGGGCTGGACCCATTCCTCCAGAGTCCATCACACAGTCCAACAGTGAAGAAGCTTCTGGAATGCCACCGCCCAGAGGCTAGATCCCTGCCGGGATTGGCTACTTAAGGCCGTTTAAAGGCTTTGCCCACAAACAGAGCAGCATTAATGCTCCCAGCAGCCCTGGTCAGCATTTCCTGCCCTCTTAAAAAAGGCCCCAATTCAACGGGCCCCATCTCCCACAGGCCACTGCACAGAAATCCCCATCCTGAACCTGGACCTAGGCCTGGATATGCCCCAGGTGAGGTCACACCACCCCTGCAGAGTGCCAGGGGGCAGCCTGGGCCTGCAGGATCCTGGACGGGTGCCAAGGGAGCCTTGAGCAGCTTTGGCTGAGAAACCACCTGGCTCCCACCTGGAGGAGGAAGACCCAGTTTGGGTGACTTGGGCACCAGCCACCCAAAGACCGCAGGGAGCTCAGCCTTCCTGCCCGTATCTTCCTGAGGGGTCTGGCAGGTCCTGTTGTGCCCACAGCTCTCCTTCTCTGGTGACTTCCGCCCTCCCCGGGCAGCAGTGGGGGCTGCTGCTGGTTCGGGATGGTTCTAGCTAACCGGTACGAGCAACCGTCTTTTGCAGCTCGGCTGATTCGCGCAGCACAGTGGATTACCACGCCTCAGCTGTTCTACTTACTGGGGAAGGCTAGAAGGTGAGCTGGAGAGAGGTTCAAATGGGGGTTGATTGAATGCTGCGCATGCGCCCATAGAACCGGTTGTTAAACTGCTTGCAGCTCCACCAACGCTGGGCAGCCTCAGCCTGCAACAAGCTGCCTCTTTGCTAGCCATGGGGAGGATGCTCAGAGGCCAAGCCTCTTAATTACATCACGTGGAAGTGATTTAAAACCCAGACCTTGGCTGTAATTTTACCTCTGATGTTCCAGTTAGGTACTGAAAGCACCCTGAGCCATTAAAAGAAGTCGGTGGCTTCCTACGGCTTAAACAATTAAACAAGGGAAGGTCAAGACCTCTTTTCCACCCCCAACCTTAACTGGCAAGGAAAGCTATCAGAGGGCAAGGGCGGCCTGGCTAGAGACCCCGGGAGCAGGGGTCTCCAACCTTGGCTACTTTAAGCCTGGCGGACGTCAACGCCCAGAATCTGGAAGGTGAAGTCCACCAGGCTTAAAGTTGCCAAGGTTGGAGACCCCTGCCCAGGAGGGTGGGCTCCGAGGGAGCTGGCAGCCATGGGTGTGTACGGGGGGGCGGGGGGGGGGCACCCAACGTTGCATGCCTTCCCCGGAAGACGAAGGGCACTGCGTGGCCCCAGGGCTGAGCCCAAGGCAGGAAGCAACGACCTGCTCTCTGAACCAAACCCCACAAGATCCCGAACGGAGGCCGCCATTCCTCTGCACCTCCTTCCAAACAAAGGGGCAGGAAGCAAGGGAGACCCCCAGCCCCCCCACCCCACCCCCCATCTCTTCGTAGGGCCATTATGATCACACACACACACACACACACACACACACCCCACACCCACGTTTTGTTTCTGAACAGTTGACTGCCTTTTTATTTACCACGATTCCTACTTCCGGTGAAGGAAATGAAAAATTGCTCCCGAGAACAGCTTGCTGGGCAGACGGTTCTGTTTTACCTGAGCCTGATGCAGGTAAGGAAGGGTGCTGTCCGGAGGGAACCTCCCCTTGCAGAGGCAGACTATCTTGAAGAGGGGTTGCCGGAGAACAGCGGGGGCATTCCTCTCCTCTCCTCTCCTCTCCTGCCTGGGATGTCTCTTGCTTCTGGGGTCTTTGCTCCAGAAGTGAAGCCACCTGCCACCCCAGGTGATTGCCCCACACCTGCAAGGGGGGGACTGCCAGGGCTCGCTGCTGCCCCAAAAGGCAGGCGGGGTTCCCAGAGGAGCCCTCTCGCCCCAATTCCAGTTTTCTCTTGGGGTTCACCCTGTCAGAGTATATTCATGAACAGGAATGGAGAATGGTAACAAGGTCAGACAATGAGTAGGCCTTGCAACTAAGTCAGCCAATGAGGACTGTTTGGAAACTGAAACTGCAAGGAGCCTAGGGGTGGCTCCATATTAAGCTCTGTTGAGCTCTGAGTCTGCCTGTTGAAGATGACGCTGTTTCTCTCCTCTGCTGTGTGTCTTGCTTGCCTGTTGACCTAAAGTGAAACTGAGCTCTCGAGTTGCTGCTGTTCTGCCCTGAACCTGTAACGGGTCTGCTTCTGTTTGAGTTTGCTCCATTTACTTTATGTGTTTATAAAGAAGTTCAATGAATCTTCTGCCATCTGTGTTTACTTTTCTGGCACTGAAATTGCACTGCAAAACTCTGAACACACCCCCCCCGCCCCCCATCTGAATGGTCTCCTATTTCCCACCCCTGCGCCCCAGTCAGAAATTCTGGAAGAGGCCATGGACAGAGGAGGAATGTCCCATAGGGTGGGGGAAGCGGACAAGGGCTGCAGGAATCGGGACCACCCCAAGCCCAGGAGACAGGCAGGTGCCAGTTGGCTTGACTGGCACTAGGCGACAGTGCAACCAGGGCCAGCCAGAGGAGGGGGCTGCTTCCTGGGTAGCTTTCAAGGAGGACGTGAAGAGGAGAAAAGACGGCGCCAAAATTGGAATTCCAAAGTATGAAACCCACTTCATCACAATCTCAGGCAGACTTATATATATATATATAAAACCCCTAAGTGTCTAGTCCTTATGATCACATCGGAGTATTTCAAGGAGAATGGGAGGGACCCCAAAAGGCTACGTCCTCTGGTCATGGGATGGACGCTGGTGCAAAATGAAATCGTGGAGAGAAGTAGAGTTGTGAGGAGTAAAACGAGCGGTGGGAATTGTTTTGCATGAAGCTGGCAATGAACTCTGCTGTTCCTGGCCGCCCCCTTTCCCGAGAAGGGAGGGTCCTTTCCCTCGCGGTCCTGGGTCAAGCATGGCAGTTCTCGGTCTGACCTGCACGTGACCAAGAACGGAGTGTCCAGCCTGGACTCCCCTCCATCAAACTGCACCGGGATGAACCAGCCACCAAGGACACCTGGCCCGGGAGCCGAGTGAGAAACTGTACCGAGACCCTGCCAAAACAGCTAAGCGGTTCCCCAAAACCTCTGAGCAGCCTGCTCCTGGATACCAGTGAAAGGGACAAAGGGGGAAGGCCGTGGAAAGGGGAAAAGTGTAACCGTGATGCGGGAATATTCCGGTCTAGCCTGGCTTTGACTGCAACCACTAATCCTCAGCAAAAGAACCTGCCACTTCAAGCAACTGGAGTCGAGGGTCTTTCCTGCCTAGGGATCCTGAGTGGAGCAGGCCTGACAGTTACACCAAACCGCACACAAGCGAGGAACAAGGCAACGCCTGAGCAAAGGGGCTGGTGGGGGCTTGACTGATTCTGCACGGTCGATGGATAAATGTGAAAACCATACAATTGTCCCGTTGAGAGGAAGTTGGTCTAGAGGACCTCCAAATCCCCTTCTAATCTAGCCCTTCCATTCCTTCCCAGTTATGACCGCCCTTCCACGGCCTGAGCTCTCCGGGCCTCACCTTCCCTCTTCATGCCCATCGCCAGGCACTTCTGGTAGCGGCAGTACTGGCACCGGTTCCGCTGGCGCTTGTCGATCAGGCAATCCTTGTTGTCCCGGCAAGTGTAGGTCAGGTCCTTCCGCACCGTCCGCTTGAAGAAGCCCTTGCAGCCCTCGCAGCTGTACACCCCGTAATGCTTGCCTGAAGGGTGCGGGAGAAGACAGGCAGGGCTGGTAGGGGCGGAAGGAGGCCCCGCTTGGCACCAGGGCCCGGTGGGAAGGGAGGCGGGACGGGACGGGCGGGGCGAGTGGAACGGCTGCCTCCAAGAAACGTATTGCTTCAGCCCCTGGCTGGCCCTCTGGTGCAGGGGGGGCAAGTGCCAGCCTGTTCCTTTCTCAGAGGAGCCCTCTTGCCACCCAGGAAGGTTAAGGGGACAGGAGTGACATCCACACAGAGGGAGGGCACCGCCAGCCTCTCTCTCTGCCCCAGAATCTGGGGAGGGGGGGGGAAAGGGAGAGATTCAGCTGCCCATCTTGGCATTCCCCCAGGCAGGAAGAGCTTGGGGCCTTTTGTGACGCCACTTGTGGGAAACGCCCCCCCCCCCTGCCAAGCGGGCAGCCAAGGACCAACTGGGAGCAGAGACCTGGGCAGGGCAGTTAGATGCCGGCTAGCAACAGGGCGAGGTTGGCATTACCTGAGGAGCGGTCTCCGCAGATGGCGCAGATGTGCTTGGTGAAGGCGGGCATGGCGGAGGAAGAGTGCATTGGCACTTTGAGTACCCCATTGAGGCCCAGGGGGGGCTTGATGTCTTCTGTGCTGCTCACGGGGTTCAGCGGGGAGTTGAGCTGGGGGGGGGGGGAAGAAAGGGAGGCTGTGATTAGAAACCCTGAAACCCAAAATCTCCTCGGGGCTCCTGTCCCCGTGCTGGGCAGGGTTGACCCCCACCCCCTTCCCCATTTCAGGAGCCAGCGGGCCAGCCTGAACGGCAGCGCAGAAAAAGCCCACCTCAGAAGGGAGGCAAAAGCTTCACACACACACACAAACACACACACACACACACACACACACACACACACGTCCCTGGAGGAGTGACTTCTGAATGGGCTACGGCTGGGGTGGGGCACCCATTTCATTTTGCTCGTGCAAATTGGAGAGGGCGGATGCCTCCTGCCAATTCTGCGCTGGCCCCATTCTTCCTTTTCCTGAGGCCTGTTGGCAGTTGGCAACTTTTCAAGAGCTTTCTTCTAATAGCAATAGCCCTTATACTTATACGCCTCTTCACAGTGCTCTCTAGCCCTCTCTAGCCGCTATTTACAGAGTCAGCCTCTTTCCCCCAACAATCTGGGTCCTCATAATTTTACCCACCCCAGAAGGACGGGAGGCTGAGTCAACCTGGAGCCTGGTGGGATTCGAACTGCCAAACTGCAGGCAGCCGGCAGGCAGCAGGAGGAGCCTGCAGTCCTGCCCTCTGAGCACTGAGCCACCGAGGCTCTAAGGTGTTTCTGCATCGCCACGTTCACCTTTTGCCCAAGGAATTTCCCCAGATCCAACGGGTCTCGTGAGCCTTTTTTCACGGCCCGCTTCTCCCTCGGAAAATGCCGCCCTCAGCAGAACCTGATCTCCTGGCTCCTGTGCCTGTTTGGGAAGTGAGACTCGGTTCCTTCCTTCCTGCCACAGAAGAGGAAGGGAAACGCCTCGGCCTGCCGGGCTAGGCCCCCTCCCCGGCCCCCTCCTGCGCCAGCCCCTCCTCTGCCCGGGCCAAGGGGAGACCTCCTGACTGGGCTGCTCCCCTTCTCCCTCCCCTTCTCCCCATCACATGAAACCAACACCGCCGGCAGATGAAGCTAAAAGAGCTGGCAGACTTCCCCCTTTTGAGTAGGTTTGCATGAAATCTTCTTGACTTCGCTCAGCAACATGGATCCCATTTCTACGAAAACGCAACTTCTGGGTGTTTTATTGGGCTTGTTCCATTTCTCTATCCATTCCCAGGGCAGCTGGCCTGATCGTTCCTCCATAGCTGGCCTGCCTCTCTTGTCCCGCCTGGGCCCACCTCGGGCGACAGGCTGCCCGGAGGGCCCCCCATTAAACCCCAGACCTGGGCTGCGCGCGCGCACGTGCACGTGCACACGCACACACACCCCACTCCCATGGCTGGCAGTGCAGACGGGGAGCTCCTGGCTGGGGGTTCTGGGCTGGGTCCAGAAGCAGCTGCATGGCCCGGTGCCGGGACAGAAAGGCTGCGGTGGGGAGGGGGAGGCACGGCAGTCGCCGTGAGAGTCCGAGTGGACAACCAGCTAAATAGGAGCCGGCAGCGGCAGCCACCGAAGCCAACGCAGTCCTAAGCTGCGTCAACCGAGGGCAACGTGCCTCCCTGGCCGCTGGGTGGCACCAAGGTGGGTGGGGCCCTTGTGGGCAGCCGTTCTTGGGAAGAGCCCATGGCCGCTCTTCCTGAGGCCGCTTCCTCCTGCGAAACTCCCCGCTCGCTCAGCTCCGCTGCCCGAGAGACGGGGGCGTTTGTGCCAGGGCCAAAGCCCAGTTCCTTCCTCCCCTGTCTGGGGATCAGGAGGCTGGCAGGAAGGGGCACCCAGCAGCAGCACATTGTTCCAGCGAGGGGAGTCGGTGTGGATCTTGAAGCCGCCTTTCAGGTCTCAGGAGAGAACCAATAAATCTCAAGACCTTTTAGAAACAATTCAGTATTCTGAGGTATTAGATCCCCATTAAAGCCCAGAGCAACTGTCTTTATTAACCTTCGAACCCCCACCAGGCATTTGTTATGCCTGCAACACAGAACTCCCCCCCCCCACTAAACCCGGGGGGGGGGGGGTGTCTCCTCACCCTCTGCATGCCAGGCCCAGAGAGTCTGTAGGGTGAAGAGCTTCTGGTCTGGGGGAGGAGGGGGAGGATGGGACTCTGGCCAGTGAGGGTATCCCCATTTCTACCCTCCCTGCATCTGTCACCCCACAAAAGTTCCCAGGAAGGAAGGAAGGCCTTTCGGGGAAGGGGCGAAGGGGGCTTGGGGAAATGGTGCACTGGAGGAGACAGAGAAGGACACGGGGGGGGGGGGGGGAGCAGCGTTTCTGCCCAACTTGCCTTGGTGCTCCCTGGAGCAGCTGCTGAGTCAGAGCCTCTGGAGGGGACACCCCCACAACCGCAAGGGGTTCCCCTTTTGGCCCAGCCTGGCGCCACTTTGCTTCCTTCCTCCCCGCCCACCAGGCGCCAGCAGCCTTCCTCTCCCACTCGTGCCACGTGCCCAGGGCGAGGACTCAGTGGGGGCCCCTAGCAGCCATCCATCCCACCAGCATGGCCCAGGGCAAGGAACCACTTCTGCCCACCACACAGCTCCATACCGCCAGAAGTTGGGCGTCCAACTCGACTGGAGTGCACACCCAGGGACACCCAGAGGCCCGGAGACCAAGGCCAGGCTCCGGGTGAGCCTCCACTGCCAGCTGCTCTTCGCCCCTGGTGAGGAAGGGGTAAAACCACCCCCACCCCGGTAACCCTCTGCTCTTCCAGCAGGGGACCCAGGCAACAATGGGGAGACCCTTCCTGGGCGGTGGGGATCTTCCACTTGGGAGCCCTGGCTCACTCCAAGGCAACCGAAGGGCCTCCGGAGCAGCCAGGGAAAGTCCTAGGACAGTGTTGGTGAAACCTTTCTGTACCAAGTGCCGAAACGGGAGAGCGCATGTGTGCACGCACATGCACATCAGCGTCCAGTTTCTAGCAAGCATGCACACGCGAAGACCAGCTGCACCAGAAACTGGAAGACCAGGTGACCAACACGCATGTGCATGTAGGAAACTGGAAGATCACCTTACTGGCTGCTCTCCCGGCGCTTCCGCACATGTTAAGACCAGCTGGCCGGTTCGCCAGAACCGGAAGAGCAGCGGGAGACGGCTGGCATTTCCCGAGAGGTGGCTCTGCGTGCCACTTCTGGCACGTGTGGCACAAATTCGCCATCCCAGCTAGGAGGCTGCACTGCAATAGACCCTGCACAGAGACCCCCCACCCACTTCTGGGGAAGACCTTCTCCAGCAGCCTAACGAAGCAGGGAGGGGGCTGGGGGAGCCCCCCTCTCCAGCAGGCATTTCCCTCTCAGGGTGAGGCGGATGCGAGGTGCTCACATGTGGGGTGCGGGGGACAGGCAGCCCACCCTCTAGGGAAGGTGCGGAGGGGACTGGACGCCAGAAAGCCCAGCGTTACGGCTGGCCGAGAGGACCTCCCTAGGATAGACATACTCGGGGTCTCTGGTTTGGCCTCTTCGGGTGCAGCAGCTCCTGAAGGTTCCCCTGCGATGGGCCCTTTCTGACTTGGCCCCCAGCTGACCCTCCTGAGGAAAAAAGCCCCCTCCAGAAAGAAGCCCCGAGGAGAGGCCCTTGCCCACACAGGGGTCTCCAGCCAGAAGGGAGGAAGCAAAGAAGACCCACAGGGAAAGGTGCCCCCCCCACCCCATCCCCCCAGGCCCACGGATGGACGCCTTGCTCAAAGGAACCAACGCTGGAAGGAGCCACGGCAGGCGGAGGCCCAATATCTAGATGCAGCCCTAACATCCACAGGACGACTGTGGACTGGTTTGGGCAGTAAAAGCCACGGACGGGACGCTGAGCTCCACAGGCTGGCATCTCCAAGGCCGGTGCCAGTCAGTCTGGCCGCGCATGACTGGTACCTGAACCCTCCGGGCTCCATCCGGTGTCCCTGAGCCTCCTCAGCGGGGATTATCTGGAACCTCCTTCTGGGTTACGTGTTTGTTTGTTTAAGCGTATCGGCTGCCCGACTCCGGGAGACAATTGGCCAAACAAGTGCGATTGCATGTGGCCCCGTTTCCTTTACTCGCTGCAAAGTTCTTTAGAAAGGAGAGGAAGCCTCTTTCTGGCCAGTAATGGGGGGCTGGGGGGGGGGGGGAAAGCGGCAGGGGGGGGGGGGGGGGGGGGGGGGGGGGGGGGGGAAAGGGCAGCAAGGGGGCAGGGAGGGAGCAGTGGCGCTGCGTAGACAGGCTGGGAACGGAGCCAGCAGCCTCTGAGGAAAGCAGCCCGGGAGAGAAGAGAGTCCGCTCGCTTAGCAGAACTGGGACGTTATTCTGCAGGACGACGCCCGTTGCAAAGGGAAAAGGTATCGGACAGAGATGTGCACGTGACAGGGGTCTCAACCTTGGCCACTTTAAGCCTGGCGGACTTCAACTCCCAGAATTCCCCATTTGGAGTAGTTTGCAGAACCGGCCAATCCCACCTCTGACTGGAGATTTCGCGGCCTCCTTTCCCCTGCCACGCCCACCAAGCCACGCCCACAGAACCGGTAGTGAAGACATTGGCATCCCACCCCTGGGGGGGGGGACACCCCTGATGGGCAGCGCTCCCCCTCCTGACCTCACAGACTCAAGCTGAACTGGAGCCCCTGGGGAGGGGTGACTTTCTGCCCTCCCCCCCAAATCGGACCCTGGGGAGCAGCTCCTGCCTCCCGCTCAGTTTCTCCTCTAGGGAAGGGAAGGGAAAGTCCATGACAAACCGAGAGCCAATCGCTGGGCTTCTCTGGCCCCCAGCCATTGGCTGAACTCCTGTGATGTCACAGCAGGCTCAGAAGCCCCCCCCCCCAGCCCGGGCCCACCCCCCCCCCCCCCCCCCCCCCCCCCCCTTTTTTGGGGGGGTCAAAGGCCCCCCCCCCCCCCCCCCGGCTTCCTCCTTCTTGTGCCACAGTCGCCTTTCAGGGCGGACCAAGGTGGAGGGTGGATTGAATGCAGCAACCCCCAAAAGTCACTCCTGCCCCCACTGCCACGCAGGCCACCTGGGAAAGCCTTCTGTGCATGCTCAGAAGCCACCTGCCCTTCAGAGCCTGTAGGGGCTTCTCCCTCCAGAAGGGCACAGAAAATAGTGGGGGGGGTGTGCGATATAGGGCACAACCCCCCATGGCTCTCCAGGCTCCTTGCGGCAAGCGGAGACCCCACTTGCAGGGAGAGGGGCACTCAGCCTGCAGGCCGCCGCTCCCTTGTGCCCCCTGGCCTCCACCCTTGCCAGCCCTCTGGGAATCTGGCTGAGGCCCAGGGCCTGGGCAGCAGCCGGAAGCAGCAGTCCAGGCGGCTGCAGCAACGTTTGGGGGGGGTTGAACCGTGTCCTCCGGGCCTCCCCCGCTGGGTCACCCCCTCCCCTCCTCCCCTGCCTGGGTGGGCAAAGGGGAGCCCAGCTCCAGGACAGGTAACAGGTGGCACCTGGCTCGGCTCGGCTCTCCCTCTTTCTATGCAGCCTCTGCGGGGCAGGGCTTCTGCCCTGGAAGACTCACCCCCAGGTCTGCCTAGCCAGCAGGGCCGGCTCCATCCCAGGGGAGGAAAGCCCCCCCCACACCTGCACCTTCCAGGGTAGCCCACACCCCTTGAGCCCCTCCCTTGCTCAGGGGGAGGCCAAAGGGCTTAGCCTGGGCGTTGGGCACCATTCATCGTCTTTCAACAAGAGCACATTTTCTCTGAAGCAGCACAGCGGACACACACACGCACACACCTGCAGCAAAGCCCCCAGACAAGGCGGTCTCCTCTGCAGTGGGGTGCAGAGGCAGAGAGAGAGAGAGAGAGAGATGGTGCCAGATGGGTCTGGCTATAACCCCACCACCACCACACACACACACAACGCTCCATGTGCCACTTGGGGGGGAAAGCAGCCCCAGGAAGGGCCCCCAGTCCTCCGACGGGCAGCAATGGGGCCTGTTTCTTCTTATTCCCTGCATGTTTGCCCAAGAACCGCCCTGTTACGTGCCCTGCAGTTCTTAATATTTAATACTTTCCTCAGGAAATCTACACCAAAAAGACAGGAAGGGGTCCCCTCCCTTTCCCACCCCAACCGGGGCACGAAGGTGCAGGAGAGGGATGAGGTGGCAGGTGGAACCTGGAGCGAAAGTGGGGTGCTCAGCCCCCCCCACACACAGCCGTCAGAACAGCCCCCTCGGGGCTAAAGGGGAGTTAACTAAACGGCGTCTAAGGTAAAGGGGGGGGGGGTACGTCAAATGGGCAATTGGGGAAATCTTTTGAATTGCTTGAACTGGGACGGACGTTTTCAAATGATCATTTAAGAATATGCCACGAAATTGCAAACCTGACAGATAAAAGTATGACGTTTAATGAATAAGGAAGATAAAAGAATTATTTAAAGTTAAAAGAATTAGGTCAAGAAATGAATAGAAAAAATATATATAATAAGTTCGAGAAAAGTATTTGAGACAGAAAATATGCAACGTAATGATAGGATACGAAATTAAATGTGAAAGATGAATATGTAACTAAGGTCACGTTTGTAGGAAAATGTAGAAAAACACCTTTTTTGGTGAACAGCACGATTCCAGGTTGGAATCGTGCTGTTCACCAAAAAAGGTGTTTTTGAAATGTGAAAAAATAAAAAACTTTTTACAAAAAAGAAAAAAAAAAGAACAGCCCCTCGGAAGACCCCCCTCCAAATCCCCCCCTCGGGCCCCCCCCCCACCTGAGCCAGAGGGCCGGGGACTCACCTGCGGGCTGCCAGCTCCGTATCCGAGGCCGGGGGTGGAGGGTCCAGACATGGGGTGAGGCCCCATCGGGGAGCTGATGACGGAGAAGGGGGGCCCCATGCCGTTGATGGGCGAGTGGAGCTGGCTGGGCGACCCCAAGGAGCCTCCGAGGCTGGGTCCCATGGAGGGGTGGAGGGCAGGTGTGCCCATATGGCTTCCCCGGCCGGTGGGAGAACTTAAGGAGGTCGAATTCACCTGGGCGGAAAAATCTGTCAAGCAAAGAAAGGAAGCGAGTTGAGAGAGGGGGCCGTTTCCAGGGCTGCCCCCTCCCGACCCCAAAGGAAGGAAGGGAGAAGAGTCCTTGACCTGTCGGAGAGGCCGGATTTTAGAACTGGGGAGACGCGCTCAGGGCAGCAACTGGCTCCCTAATCAACAATGTCACGAGAACAGAGGTGGGATTCAGTTGGCTCGGATCGGTTCTGGAGAACCGGTAGCAGAAACGTTGAGTAGTTTGGAGAACCGGCCCATCCCACCTCTGACTGGCCCCGCCAGCCCCACCTCTTCTCTGCCTCCCATTGAGTCCCAGCTGATCGGCTGGGTCTCCTTCGGTTGCCCTGC
>NW_020769429.1:1407721-1424936 GCF_900518735.1 Pseudonaja textilis
GGTTGCCCTGCCCAGGAGAACGGAGCTGGAAAGCAGGTTAGTAGGGGGCGAGGGAAGGGGGATTTTGCAGGATCCTTCCCCTGCCACGCCCACCAAGCCACGCCCACAGAAGTGGTAGTAAAAAACATTTAAATCCCACCCCTGCACGAGAAGCTCTTTCACTCCAAGGCAGAGAAACCCTCCGGAGTTTGGTGCCTGTCGTGCACATTTTCCCTGGGAATTTCCACACTTGAGACAATTGGAAAACATCTCCTAAGTTTCAAGCTTTGACCAGCATGGCTCAAAGTGCCAGGTTGCTCAGGACTCTCACTGGGCACTACGTCCTGATGTCTCTCTCCCTGGGAACCCCCTCCCCAATTTCATTTTGAGAGACGCCCAACGCAGGTGAAGTTTCCGCAGCGTTTCCGGTCCCTCGGCCGACCCGGGAAGCCTGAAAATGGCCCCCTGGTCATGGAGTGACCTCCAAAACAGACTCCCAGCCGCCTCTATTCAGAGCCTCCCCAGGCCTCCCTCAGGTTCAGGTTAGCCCAGGTTGGGTAGGGAGGGGGCCGATTCCCAAGGCCAGCCCCACCCGTCTCCACCCCGCCCAAATTTCTGGGGGCCTTTCAGGGATTCAAGACATCCAGCCTTAACAGGATGCCCCGTCGCCCCAACAAACGCCCACGGAGAAGGACCGAAGCCTGGGCCTCTGGGGCTTGGGGGGAGAGTCCCCAGGGAGCTGGTTTGGGTTGGTGGTCAGGCTCAGCTGAAGGACCGTGTGGGGCGGAGTGGCCTGTAAGTGCCCCCCCACGCAGACACACAGTGCTGGAGAGCCTGGGATTTTGCCCGCTGAAGATGCTTTTGTGCTGATGGGCCTCCAGTCCTGCAGGCATTGGGGTGTAGGGGTGGGCTGGGGGTAGGTGGGGCTGGGGGCGGGTGGGTGGGTGGGTGAGGCAAGCAGTGACACTCCCCCACCCACCCACCATGGACGCCCACAGGTCAGTCCTGCTGCAGGAGCCTCCGTGAGACGTAGGGGGTGGTGGCTAAAATTGGGAGCATCGGAAGAGCACCTCCCCTCCTAGCAATGGGGGCGGGGGAAGTTGGGGGAACAGCGTGGCCACAATCTGTTGGGTCACCTCGGACCTGATGCCAGAACCTCCCCCTGCAGCTGCAGAGCAGGAGACTGAATGGCCTACTTTAGAGCAGGGGGGAAGTCCCTTTAACGCAAACCCCGAGGCGCATCAAAAATTCAGTGTTTTCAACGCACGGAGGGCAGCAACCCAGCAGATCAGACCTTGTTTGGGATCTGCCTTACTTTCCGCAGCCAGCCTTGCGCTCTGCCGTGGCGGATATTACCAAAAGCACCGTTGCCATCCTGCCTTTCCAAAAGCAACCGCGCCTTGCAAAACACTAAGATCCCATCAACCCCCTCCCTCTGCAAACGTTTCCCTAAACATCCTTGGCTTTTAGGAAAAGGGGAGGGGGGGTTCGGTCCAAACCAGGGTCCCACATGTCCTGCACCCCGCCCGCATCCTCCCGGGCTGCTCAGGGGAGCCCTCAACGGCACCCAGAGCAGGGCTGCTCCTTGGGAGGCTGCTTGTCACGTCAGCTGCAGCTCCAGAGACGGGACAGTCGGGGCGGGACTCTCGTCCCACCACAGGATCACCTGGATCACCCCACTTACTCGATCAGGTGGTAGGAGGAGGGAGGGGAGGAAAAGTTGTGAAATGCACCCGCCCTGCCAATGCCCTGCGGACTGGACGGCCTGCCTTGCCCTCCTGCCCACCAGCCACATTTAAGGAGGACAAACCCACTGAGGGGAGGGCAGGGGGGAGCGTGACCAAGCGCTGCCCAGACAGTCCTCAGAGAAAACAAGGTCAGGTTGCAAAGCAGCTGAGAATGCCAACCTCCCTGCCAGACCTGGCACTTGGAGGACGCTTCTTGACTGACCGGCTGCCTGTCCACCCTACTAGCCCTGCTGCCTGCCTGGCCAGGGGGAAGGGGTGCTGATCAAGGGAGCCTTGCCACCCTCCCCTGGGCAAGGGCAGCCCCGTGGCGTGCCAGGGGGCTGCCCAATCCAGCATTAAGAGCAGAAACTGGCTGGGTTAAGCAGGGCTAACCCTGAACCCACAACTCTAAGGGTCTGGCTGCTGCTGCTGCTGCTGCTTGCAGCTGGCTTGCAGCTGGCCCGTTTGGGCTCCCATCCCAGCCCCCAGGTGCTGCCACCCTCCAGACCAGGGGTCTCCAGCCTTGGCCCCTTTCAGCCTGGCTGGAGAATTCTGGGAGTTGAAGGGGCCAGGGCGGGAGACCCCTGCTCCAGAGCCCCAGCCCTGGCAGGCTACCCCCTTCATGCCAAGGCCTCCCGCTTCTTCCAGTGAGAAAACCCCCCTGCGAAGGCCAGGCCTTCCTCACGCTCGGGGTGTATTCGGTGTGCCTGACCATTTCCAAGTTGAGGAAATCCTGTGGGACCCCTTCTCCGGGAGGATCCCTCCTCTTTTTGAAAAGCAGAAATATTTTTTTTCCAGCTGTGTAAAAGGGCTTCTCTGATTTTAGTAAAGGAAAGTTTAGCAAAATTTTGAAAAACCTACAAATTGGTATGAGCAGGTCAGCTCCCGGAGTTTTATGGAAATGAGCTGAAATGAGGAGCAATTTGCATCTCTCATGTTCTGCCCTTGTTCATTTTGCATTTGTGTTCTAGAGCCACGTTCCTGTTTTAACGTTTCTTTGGCATTTTTACAGTTTATGGTTTATTTTTCTGTGTACCACCCAGAGAATTACTTTAAAAATAGCAATTTCTATTATAAGTAAGTGGCATTGGGAGACTTCCAGGGGTTTACCGAGAAGAAGGCTGAGCAACGGGAAAAGCCCGGCTCCCATTCAGCGCTCCAATCTTTTTTCAAAGCCAACTGGGAAGACCTTGGCTGAACTGCCAGCTGTTTGCATCTGCTTGGAACTGTGGAAAGCTGTTGAGGCCAAGCCTCCTGCTCAAGGGAAGTCACCACGCTATCAAAAAGATGTGGAGACTCTAGAAAGAGGGCAGAGAAGAGCAACCAGGATGATCAGGAGACTGGAGGCTCAAACATACCATGAACGGTTGTAGAAACTGGGCCTGGCTAGTCTAGGGAAGAGAGGGACCAGGGGAGACAGGAGAGCAGCCTTCCAGTATTTGAGGGGCTGCCCCAGAGAGGAGGAGGAGGGGGTCAAGCTTTTTTCCAAAGCACCTGAAGGCCAGACAAGGAATAATGGATGGAAACCGAACAAGGAGAGATTCAACCTGGAAGTAAGGAGGAATTTCCTGACAGGGAGAACCATCAACCCATGGAACAGGAGTTGCCTTCGGAAGTTGTGGGAGCTTCATCCCTGGAGGCTTCCAAGAAGAGACTGGACTGTCAGAAATGGGGTAGGGTCTCCTGCTTGGGTGGGGGGTTGGCTGGCTGAGGAACTCTGGGAGTTGAAGTCCACAAGTCTTAAAGCAGCCAAGATTGGAGACCCCTGCACTAAAGGAAGGGCTGCAAGCCTGAGACCTTGGGTTGAGGGGAGCTGGCACAAGGCCAAGAAATGCCCCCTTTAAAATCTCTTTCCTCTTTAGGCCCCAAAAGTCCCACCCTGGAGGGGAGGAATATTCTCTGTCCTGCACAGGTCCCTGCACTGCATTGTCGCTGCCACGGACTGAGTTGTAGCCTCTGCTTGTTTATTTTTGTGGCTTAGTGTGCAAAGTGGGAGAGCATCCAAACTCCTTAAAGGCTCTTAAGCATCCCAGGGAAACCCAACCGTGGGGGTGTTTCTCAGGCATCAGCTGTGCCTGAAATGAATCATAAGGCTTAGGACTCTTGGCTTCTGTGGAAGGGATCCCTGCTTGCCTGTTGCCTCCGGCTGAGGAACTCTGGGAGTTGAAGTCCACAAGTCTTAAAGTGGCCAAGGTTGGAGACCCCCGACTTAGATGACCTTTCTGGTCTCTTCCAACTCTATCATTCATGGCCGGGTGGGGAATTCTGGGGGTTGAAGTCCACAAGTCTTAAAGTGGCCAAGGTTGGAGACCCCCGACTTAGATGACCCTTCTGGTCTCTTCCAACTCTATCATTCATGGCAGGGTGGGGAATTCTGGGAGTTGAAGTCCACAAATCTTAAAGTGGCCAAGGTTGGAGACCCCTGACTTAATGGCTGTTCAAAGTTACAAATGTCCTCATGCAACCATCACAGAATGCCCCCCAACATGATCAAAATGTAGACATTTGGCCCCCAACATGTACGGATGACAGTTGGGGGGTGTTCCAGGCACCCTTGATTGCCGCTTGTGACTCCCCAGCCAGCTTCCGACAAGCAAAGCCAGTGAACAAACTGCACGATTCACTTAACAATTGAAGGGAACAACCGTGGCAAAAAAGAGTCATAACATTGGTCGTGACTCACTCAAGAGCCACCATGCTTTGCAATGGAAAACCCGGTTCCAGTTTGATCCTACGTCAAGCAGTCAAAGACTCATCAACACCAGCTAGCAAAGCTCGGCCATCCAACGAAAGGTGGACGTTCCCTTCCTTTGCAAAGAAGGTCTCCCCGACACACGTGTGTTCATCCCATGTGAACACCGGACAGACATGTTGATCGGGGCCAGGAGTTGGGTTGCCTAAAGAGGAGCAGAAGACCAAACGGGACCCCATGCCAGCTGTGGGTTTTCTAGGCGCTGCCCGCTCTATCCAGGCGCCCCTTGTCAGCAAACCGGGGCCCCCGAGCCTTGATGCTCCAACCACCCTGGACGAGGAGGCAGTGTCCACCTCTGGCAAAGCCTCAGGTGAGGGGGCTTGCATCCCCAGGGGCTGGGACCCCCAAGGTGCGTCCCGCTGCCCATCATGGGGGGGAGAAAGGGAGCAGCTTCGTTTTCGTTTCTCAAGGGTACAAATTCGTTTGCATCCAGATCTGGCCTGCATGGTTACTCTTCTCAACAGCAGCCTACATCTGGGGTAACTTTATTTCAATTTACGAAATTCTCAAGCTGGAAGGGCCCCTGAGGCCATCCAGTCCAACCTCTTTTCGGTGCAGGGCTCCAAACTGAAGCATCTCCAACTTCTTCTCAGGGTCCCTGGCTTCACTTTCCCCGCCGTGTGACACTATTTTCTAATGTTCGACCGAGTTTACCTTCCTGTGGCCAAATCCTTCTTCCGGTTTCTGCACCTCGGAGCCAGAAAAGCAGATCCTGATCGTAACCGCTCGGTCTATGAGGTTCCTTCGGCCTCTCTCGAGGGCCCTGCAGTCCCTGGGTGACCCTTGCCCAGCCCCCCTCCACGGGCTCCCCAGGAGCTGCCACTCCCCCCCAGAGCCTCTTTGTCTGGAGGGGCACCCAGGCCAGCTTCTCTCTCTCTGGAAAAGGCAGAGTCTGAAGCCCGATCTTGGCTGGCTGGAAGTTTCTCAGCGGGGTCTTCAGAACCAAGCAGGAAGCCCCCACCCCCACCCCCCCGTGAGAAGAAGGAGCTCTGCAGAGCAACAAGCTGGGATGCGTCACAATTCGGGTTTCCTGTCTCACATGAGCCACCCAAATATGCTGATCCCCAAACAGGCATAATTTTCCCGCCCTTGGGGGGCGAAAGCTAATGACGAAATAACAGAAGATAAAATTAAGATATGCCAAGAAATTCAGTTGCGACTCTTTGCAGCTCTTCCCCAAAGTCAACTTTGCAGAAATATCAGCCGTGGCAACCAATAAGGGGAAACGCTGAGCCTCAAATCCCAGGGCTGTTCACAGGGTGACACCCCAGAAATGGCCCGAGACTCCCCTTCCTCCCGGGAAGGCAAGGCTTGCTCTGGACTGACCCTCCGGGAGGGGCCCAGGAGGCAGGTTGCGGCCTCCGAAACAGCACCTGAGTGGAAAGGGCCTAATGGCTGAACTTCGACCCGAGAGGAACCCGGGAAGGGCTGGCCGGGCTGGGAATAAAGTCCAGGGTCTGTTTGCTGAGGCTGGAAATGGGGCAGGAGAGCGAGCCTTTCTGGGGAGGCTTTGAGACGTTGGTGGGAGAGCGAGGACCTTCCTGAAGAGGTGCCAGCCCCCCCCCCCAAAAAAGAGGGCCCTGCACTCTCTCCCCTTCAGCCCTGTCCTCCTTCTGTGCAGCCCCAGATAGTTGGAGCAGCCCAGCAGGACAGAGCTCTTTTTCTTTCTTGTCTCTCCTTTTTCCTTTTGCTAGCAATGCTTGGGACATAGAAGCCCCCCACCACCACCAGGTTAAGGGGAGCCCTTAAGCCCAGCTCATCTGGGTGCTTCTTCTCAAGCAAGGTAGGGCCCTGTCTAAGAAAATGAAATTCAAGGTACAGAAAAATGAAGTCCTACATTTAGGCAAGAAAACCCAAAAGGACCCATACAGACTGGGTGAAACCAGGCTCAATAGCAGGAACTGGGATCTTGGACTCTTAGTGGACAACCAGCTAAATAGGAGCCAACAGTGTGCAGCAGCCACCCAAAAAGCCAATGCAATCCTAAATTGCATAAACAGAAGGATGCAATCGAGATCAAGGGAGGTACTAATCCCACTCTATAAAGAGCCTTAGTAAGGCCACACCTGGAGTCCTGCATCCAGTTTTGGTCACCACACTATTAAAAAAAGATGCTGAGACTCTAAAAAGAGGGCAGAGAAGAGCAACCAGGATGATGAGGGGACTGGAGGCTGAACGATGAAGGGTTGCAGGAACTGGGCCTGGCTGGTCCAGGGAAGAGAAGGACCAGGGGAGACAGGAGAGCAGCCTTCCAGTATCACCAGGACACAGACTGAGCCCAGCCTTCACCTGCTCCTCTTGCAGCCCCCCCCCCTTCTGAATCCCCCTTCCTGCAAAACTCCACCCCATCACACAAAAAAACCTGCTTCTTTGCGAGGGGGGGCCAGGGTGGGACCAAAGGGTAGAAACTCGCCCCTTTTTATCCCACCCACTCAAGCTGCTCGAGTCTTAGCGCCTGCAGTCGCAAGCAACCAATCAAGAACGTTTCACCACGGATTCCTTGGCGGGATCCCAACAAGCTGCTTGATCCGAGCTTCCCGTTTAGAGTATTGAGGGAGCCGTCAACGAAACCACCTCAATCACCAAGCGGATCCTGGATCACAGATCGGTCCTCCCTCTTGAGATCCTAGAGAGGGCACATAAAGGCATGGGGGAGTGGGGACATCTTGCACAGGGCCAGGTGCTTCAGGCAGACCGAGAAGGAAGGATGAGAAGCTGAAGTTTAGAAGACCAGCAATGGGACAAGGAGTAACAGCTGCTCCCCCCACCCCACCTTGAAAACGGAGGGATACAATCAAGATCAAGGGAGGTAATACCACTCTATAAACCAGGGGTCCCCAAACCTGGCCAGTTTAAGACTTGTGGACTTCAACTCCCAGAATTCCTCCTCCAGTCATGTTCGCTCAGGATTCAGTTCTAGGAATTGAAGTCCACAAGTCTTAAACTTGCCAAGTTTGGAGACCCTTGCATAAAGCCTTAGTAAGGCCACACCTAGAATACTGCATGCAGTTTTTGGTCACCACACTATAAAAAAAGAAGTTGAGACTCTAGAAAAAGTGCAGAGAAGAGCAGCCAGGATGATGAGGGGACTGGAGACTAAAACGCACGATGAACGGTTTCAGGAACCAGGCCAGGCGAGTCTGGTGAAGAGAAGGACCAGGGGAGACAGGATAGCCATGTTCCAATATTTGAGGGGCTGACCCAGAGGGGAGGGGGCCAGACAAGGAACAATGGATGGAAACTGAACAAGGAGAGATTCAACCTGGAAACGGTGAAGTCCTGCTTGGGCGGAGGGTTGAAGTAGATGACCCACAAGGTCCCTTCCAACTCTGTTAATCTGTATCTAACAGAACCAACGGCTTCACCTCCAACCTCTGAGACACACACAAGCCACTTGGCAGGCAGAAACAGGCACCCGAGCCAGGTCAGTGGTTACCCTTCCAATCCATCAGCCGTGGACAGCCGCCCAGAGGCCTGGATCAGAGCCCCGTCAGAAAGGTGGAATGGGCATTTCAAGAGCTGACTGGGAGCCCGAAAAGCTCCCTGAAAAGCTTAATCTATGCAGTCCTATTCTTGAAGGACGCAAGATACCGAAGACACCGGACATTTTTGGCCTCTTCATTTCTTGCGCTCATGATCTACTCTACGTGAAGATGACCGAAACCCCTTCGCCATCACCAGAGAAACCTGGCAGCTTCTTTGTTGCCGGAGAGTTCCCACTAGAACAGGGGTCTCAAACCCGATTTCATTGAGGGCCACATCAGGGTTTAACCTTGGAGGGCCAGAGTGTGTGGCCACAGTGGGCGTGGCCAGCTTGATGTCATTCGTGTCGGGGGGCACCTGTGGTAGCCAAGGGTCAAGGCAGGACTTCCCTGAGACCCTCCCTCACTCTCATTATAATCTCTGTGATGATCGGTGGCGTGGCACAAAGGCAACACAGTCACATAAGTAAGAAAAGTCCCTTTAATACCTCCAACTTTGCCCCCAATGTTCAATTACCTTCAGCTGGAGAAAAAACTCTCCCAAGAACAGTCTTTAAACACAAACTGTAACTAAAAATCCACACAAACCACGCTGCAGTAATTAAGTGGACAGGGCAGGAGAAGGAATTGCAGACTTCAAAGGCCAACAAAACACACAGAGTTGGGAAGACGCCAGGAACCCAGATAAACCTTGACAAAACAAGATAATACATAATTTGCTTCCAACAAGTTGCTGTGCACAAAACTCCCTTTTTAAACACTCTGTTCCCAGCTGCAGCTAATGAAGGGAATCAGGGCCCTTTCCTCCCCCATAAGCCAAGCAATTCACGTTGCTCCCTTCTCCGTTCCTCCCTGCGTGCCCTAGGATGAAGAGGGGGTGGGCCTGGGTCTTCCTCCAAATTCCCTCTCCCTTGTTCTACCTCTTCCCAGCTCTGCCCAGCCGGACTTTGCCCTTCCCCAGTTTCCTCCACAGCCAATGGAGCCACACTCCCACTCCCTGTCAGCTGCTCGGCCTCCCCCTTGGAATCAGATTCCGACAGAGCCATGACAATCTCCTTCCTTGCTTCCTTTTCTTCTTTTTCCTTCCCTCTTCCATCCCCTCTTTCCTTCCTTTCCCTTCCTTGCTCTCTTCCCGTCTTCCCGTCTTTTTTTTTTCTTTGTCTTTCCTCTTTCCCTTTCTCCTTTCCTGTCCCTCCTTGCATGCTCAAATGCACAAGGGGAAACATTTCTCCTTTTGTTTTGTTTTCATTTTAGTTTGTTTTGATAGCCTTCTGCCGGTGAAAACAGAGCCCGTGGCAGAGGCACCAATCCTTTGCTGTTTCCACGCTGGCCCCGGGGGCCAGTTTTAAGCACCCCACGGGCCAGATCTGGCTTGTGAGCCTTGAGTTTGACACCCCTGCACTAGAACTGTATCCCGGGTGGGGACCAATCTGACCATACAAATAACGTATTTCTCCTCTGACTCTACCCCAACTGCGCCACGTGAGAAAAAGGAGGTCTTGTTTTCTTCCCAGCTGTTTGGACATTTCCACCCCTCCTTCCATTTTTCTGCAAGGAAGCCAGCTGGGAACGGGTTGGACCGGCCACTTCTGACCCCAAAGGATGTTCCGTTTCCATCCCCCTCACTTCCCCTCTGGGCTCCCAGCCTAATTAGGAAGGGGCACGTCCTCTAATCAGGGCAGCGAGGTTGGTGGTCTCGGGCAATGACCAGGCAGCGAGCAGAAACGGAGCAGATTCCCTGACCTGGATTTTCCTCCCGTGGGAACCGGCAGGCCAACGTCCGCTCTCTGCCAGCTGCCGAAATTCTTGCCACACTTAAGTCACGCGCTTTGCCTTTGCTCCAGAGTCCGGCAGCCTTTCCCAGCCAGGAGGCTTTCGGTCTGGGAAGAGACCAGGGCAGGCAGAGCCACGGTGGCCAGAGCGAAGCGCCCTTCACCCCAGGACCAGGAATGCGAGCACTCAGGTGGACAGCATGGACCAGGAGCAAGTTAAGGAGGCAGCAGGGGAATTCCCACAAGGCTTCGCCCTCAAAGAGGGCAGGAAGGCTCCCTAGTGCGATGTGGGGGAGGCAGCCTGCCACTCTCCCCAATTGGAAAAAGGTCGGCTCCTTTTCCCAATAGCAACAGCCCTTATACTGCCTCCCAGCGCCTTCCCAGCCCTCTCTGAGCAATTTACAGAGTCAGCTTCTTGCCCCAAACAATCCGGGTCCTCGTTTTACCCACCTCGGAAAGATGGGAGGCCGAATCAACCTTGAGCTGGTGAGATTCGAACTGCCAAACTGCTTGCAGGCAGCAGCAGAAGGAGCCTGCAGTCCTGCGTTCTAACCACTGTGCATCATGGAAGGAGGGGGGGGGGGGGGGGAGGGAGGAATAGCAATAGCCCTTAGACTTATATACCGCTTCACGGTGCTTTACAGCCCTCTCTGAGCAGTTTAGAGTCAGCCTCTGGCCCCCAACACCCCAGGTCCCTCATTTGACCCACCTCAAAAGGATAGAAAGGTCAACTCAACATTGAGCCCCAAAGAGCGAACTGCCGGCTGTGGGCAGACTTTAGTCTGCAATGCTGCATTCTAATCATTGTACAGGAAGGAAGGGAGGGAGGGACTTAGACATATACCGCTTCACAGTGCTTTCCAGCCCCCTCTAAGAGGTTTCCAGAGCCAGCCTCTTTCCCCCAATAATCTGGGTCCTCATTTTACCCACCTCGGAAGGACGGAAGGCTGAGTCAACCTTGAACTGGTGAGATTTGAACTGCCAAATTGCAGGCAACTGGCAGACAGCAGAAGGACTGCACTCTAACCACTACACATCAAGGGAGGGAGGGAGGGAGGCAAGGAAGGAAGGAAGGAAGGAAGGAAGCCTTACATTTATAAACTGCTTCACAATGCTTTCCAGCCTCCTCTAAGCAGTTTACAGATTGCTCCCAATAATCTGGGTCCTCATTTTACCCACCTCAGAAGGACGGAAGGCTGAGTCCACCTGGAGCCTGGTGAGATTCGAACTGCCAAAATGCCGGCAGTTGACAGTCAGCAGAAGGAGCCTGCAGTCCTGCACTCGGACCACCGGGCCACTCTAACCACCTGCCAATCCAGGTGAGCAGAAATTCTCCCAGGAGAGTTGTGGGGCCCCCTTCCAAACTCTGCCCCTGACCTGCAGGAAGCAAGTCCCAAATTCCCATGACGTCCGGGTGAGGAGGATGTGGTCACACGAGGTTTGGTCGGGGGTGGGTGGGGGGGTGGGGCATCCCTGTTTTACTCCTTGAACGTACACCCAGTCAACTCCACACATGCTTGTTACAGCCTACGATGAAAGCGGAATCGCCCGGAGGTGGCTTGGCAGCAAAAAATCCTTGTCACAAGTTCTACCATGCTCAGTATCTTCACAGTGACGTTAGACCCCCCCGGGCAGTGCACAGCAAGCAAGTGGCATTCTGACATAAATAAATCATGACGCCCGTCCCTCCTTCCCTTTGGCAGTCAGGCCACACTTTGCTAATATGAAGGATATTAATTGGGGGGGGGGAGTTCTTTCCCTGGCCAGGGGCAGGTTGGGCAAGGGGAACAGACCCCAAGTTTTCTGGGTGGGTGGGTCCTCAGCGTCCCCACCCCCGGGGGTGCGGGGGCTGCAGCCTCAGGAAAAACACGGAGCCCGGAAGATCAAGGCCACAGGCATCAGGCCTGCTCAGACGCCAGAGCCCCCAGGGTTCAAATCCCCCCCAGTCCAGAAGAGGAGAGGCAGGGGCAAGTGGCAGCGCCAGGCAGAAACGGCTGCCCTGTCCTCCGCCTGGGAGGGGGACACACTCGCCCCTCGGCCAGCCAGGTGGGAAACGTCTGCCCTGCACGGAAACCTCGCCTTCAGGTCAGGGGTCTCTGGATTGGCATAAAAGAACTAATACAATGAAATACATTGAACACATAAATGAATAGAAAACTATAATGGAATATAAAGAGGATTAATGTTAAAATGAAATAAGATGGTTAAAAAAAAATAGATAACTTGATCATTATTCCTTTTACTGGATGTAAAAGGAAGACATTTGAATATAAAGATTGGTATGCAGATAAGATACTGAAATATTGAAAATCAAATAATGAGAATTTTGGAAATAACAAATTTAGGTAGGAATATTAGAAATACATAAGTTTATTAAAAGTAAGTATATTAAGTATTATTTTAATTGTATTAAAATGTAAAACACACAGGTGCCATATTGTTCACGTATTGATATGTATGTAAAAATAAAAATAAAAAACCTCTTTATTTAAAAAACAAAGGATCAGGGGTCTCCAAACTTGGCAACTTTAAGCCTGGAGGACTTCAACTCCCAGAATTCCCCAGGCTTAAACTTGCCAAGGTTGGAGAGCTCTGCTTTAGACTGCGCTCACGGCTTTGCGCATCAGCCACAAACCTCCAGTTGGCAAAAAGAAAATGAACACAAAATACGAACGTTACAGTGATTCACTTAAAAGATGCCGCCTCTAGCGGAAATGGCAGCCACTAATTACAGCTGATTTTGCAAAGGCATCAGCTCAAAAGCCAACCCCTCCCTCCAGCCTGGCAGAAGTCCTGGTGCCCGCCGGCCTGGCCCGCCTCCGGCAGCGGCCAGAGAGAGGGCAGAACCGGAAACCTGGACAGCTCAGGAGCAGCCGGTCGAGCTGCACAGGGGAGATTCACTCAGCCTTCAGCTCTTGCCTGGAAACCACCGCCTGTGGTCCAAGGGGGCTTCCAGCTGCTGGGGGAGGGGGGGCTCCTGGGCCATCCTGCTTTGGGGAGGGGGCACAGCCGGAAGCCAGCAGGAGGGAGTTGTTTTGCTGCCCCCGGCCCAAGTGGCGGCTGCTGCTTTCCTTCTCTCTTCCAGCACTGCCCCACCTCTCCCTTGACCGAAAGGGACAGCTCGCCACGGCCAACTTGCAGTTGGACAATTCAACAATTCCATTTAATTATTTAAAGCAATTTTTTTAAATGCCAATTTGTATCCCTCGTATTTCATTTTGTCCCTTCTGGGGCCTCCTTTCTTTAATGATTCTATTCCGCCCTTTCCTGGGGTAACCCTTGTCCTAGCCCAGGGGTCTCCAACCTTGGCAACTTTAAGCCTGGAGGACTTCAAGTCCCAGCTGTGCTGGCTGGGGAATGCTGGTAGTTGAAGTCCACCCGGCCTAAAGTGGCCAAGGTTGGAGACCCCTTCCTCTCTGCACACTAATGGGGCGCATCCTTTGAACACGGCAATTCTGGGAGGATCTTTCAGAGCACTGAGGGTTCTTGGCTTCGCACACCTAGAAACATGCAAACAGGTTGTCAAGAATTTGGGGATTCGGAAATTTAGGGAGTTTCTCTCTGGGAGGACTTTGCTCTGACTGCATCCTGGCTAGTCTAGGGAAGAGAAGGACCAGGGGAGGCGGGAGAGCATCTTCCAATATTTGAGGGGCTGCCCCAGAGAGGAGGAGGAAGGGGTCGAGCTGTTTTCCAAAGCACCCAAAGGTCAGACAAGGAATAATAATGGATGGAAACTGACCAAGGAGAGATTCAACCTGGAAATAAGGAGAAACTTTCTGACAGTGAGAACAATCAGCCCATGGAAGAGAAGTTGCCCTCAGAAGTTGTGGGGGCTTCATCCCTGGAGGCTTTCAAGAGGAGACTGGACTGTCATTGGTCAGAAATGGGTGTAGGGTCTCCTGCTTGGGCAGGGGGGTTGGGCTAGATGACCTAGAAGGTCCCTTCCAACTCTGATTATCTGTTACCTGTTATCCCATTCTGTCACTTATGGTTTTACAGCCACTTGCAAGGGGGCAAACGTGTCAAGCAGAGGTGGGGGTGGAAGTGCCAAGGCCAGCCTGTCCCCCCCCCCCCGGGATGCCTCCCCCCAGCAAACCAAAACGCCTCTCGCCAATCCCTCCCACCCTTTCCTGGGCCTGACTTTCCTCCGGGAACCCACCCACCCCTTCGCAGCACTCCTCAACGTGTTCTTATCGTCCCCTTACCGTCCCCACCACCACGACCGTCCCAAAAGTTAGGCCTGAGCTGTGCTCACCTCCCAACGACCCCTCCGCGCCCTCGATGACCAGGGCAGAGTTCCGGGACAGAGCCCTGAGCCTCCCTGCCTCTTCTGCAAAACCCAGAACCAGAAAGGCAGGAGGCTCTTGCCCCCTTCCGGGACCCCTCCCGCCCCTGAAGGCTCCGCTTCTCAGAGGGTGGGTATTTTCAGCAAGGGGGGGGGGGGGCAGGGGCAGGGTGCTTTCTTTGCACCGCTGCCTCCCAGTGCCATTCCCCCACCCGCAGCCCAAAGGAGCTTTCTCTGAGCTTGCAAGACCCCCACAACAGAGCCCCCGTCTTGAAGACCCCAAGCGGGCTGGGTGGATGGGTGGGCAGGTGGGCGGAGGCGGCCTGAAGAGGGGGGCTGTGGGACATCAGGAAAAGGGAGAGAGCGAGGCTGTCCCGGCAAGGGACGACCTGCATCCGGTCCCCCCGCCCTGCCCGGTGCCCAGCCGGGAGTGGCTGAAGGTTCTCTGGCGCTCCAGGCTGCATCTGGAGGCTCCCCCGGGCTAAGGACCCAGAACCGCCTTCTTCTCTGTGCCCCCTCGGTCTCAGCTGAGGGTCTCCCCCAGGCCTCCTGCTAATGAGCCCCCTCCCCACACACACACACACACCCGTGGGAAGCCTTTCAGCCGCCCTGGGTGAAAAAGGCCCTGAGAGCAAAGCGAAAGGGGGAAGGCAGCTCTACACCGGCTCCCTCGCTGCTGCCATCCGCTCTGGCTCAAAACCAGGGACTCCGAGGTCAAGAAACTCCGCCCCGAAGAGAAAGTCCCACTCCTGGTTCCACTTCAGTGCCGGAGAGGGAGCGAAGTTTGCCTCCGTTCGGCCACTTCCCTTTCCCTTTCCGGCCAGCGGCATTTCTCCTTTCAGCCCCTTTCGGGAGATAAGAGGATGTGGGCAGCCAAGCACTGTGCGTGGTGCGGTTGTCTATGTGTGTGTGTGCGCGTTTATTTGCCTGTGGGAACATCCTCCCTTCCTCTCAAAATAACCTAAACAGGAACCCCGACTCTTTATGGCTTCGTTAAGGCTTCCTCGTGCCTCTTCCCAAGAGGGAGGCAGTTGAGGCACCCCCAGCCTCCACCCCCCAACCCCCTCAATAGGGCAGGCTGAGCTATTCCGCCAGTTGCCAGAAAACGGGGGGGGGGGGTAAGGCTCCCACTTTGCTCCACTGCACCTCCTGCAAAGGCCACACAGGTGGAGTTTGGTCATGAAGAACGCCGTCCAGGCGCAAGTCCAACGGTCTTCCCAAGTGCTGCGATCCAGGCAACCGAAACCCCCCCCTCACCCCGCCATTCCCTTCAAACCTCCCCACCCCCACGGGCTGTGAAGGTGTGGGGAGAAACGGTCTGGCTTTGCTGGAAGGCGCAGGGGTGGAAGCATGCTGGGGGATCCAGTTGTGACCAGCCTGGGCCGCATCCCTGGGTAAGAGATGTGAGGAATCTTCGGAAGGTGGGACATCCTGCACATCCCCCCAGTGCTGGCTCAAACCTCAAACTTTGCCGCTTGGCAAAGGCTGCCCGTGTCCTCCACATGGTCCCTTATGTGCATACTTGGCTGGGGAAGTGGGGGGTGGGGGCAGCTAATTTGCATCTGAATGAAATCTGTGACTTTGAGCCAGAACTGGGTTGATGTGCCAGGATGTGCCACAACCCGGCTCAGTCCTCAGGTTCTGCCCTCGGTTGGAGAGAGCCAAGCACGCAGGGTTGGGCCTTGGGGTGTCATTCCCATCTGATGCTGGAAGCTTCCAAGAAGCTGTAAGGCGCACACACACAAACACACAGTCCTTGCCCACTAACAAGTGCAGGTATTCCTCGACTAGCAACGACAACCGAGTCCCAAATTTATGTTAAGCGAGACACTTAAGTGAGCTTTACCCCGTTTTACGACTTTCCCATAGTTAAGCAATGGTTAAGTTAGTGACATGGTTGTCAGAAAGTTACCAAAGGTGATCACTGCAACCGTCCTAAATATGGGTCAGTTGTCAAGTATCTGAATTTTGATCGTGTAACCATGAGAAAGCTGCAAGGGGTCATAAGTGTGAAAAGGGGTCATAAGTTACTTTTTTCAGTACTTTTTTCAGTTTCAGGTGTAACTTTGAACAGTCACTCAACAAACTGTTGTACTACCTGTATCCCAGGTAAGTCTACCCTAGAGGAAGAAATCCGTTTCCCACTGGAAGTCAGAAATGCAGCTGGACAGGTGAACAGGGGAAGGGAGGAAGGGGCTCCTGTTTAAGAAGGTTGGTGTGGATGGCCTCAAGGGATCCTTCCAGCTCAAAGGCTTTCGTTATCCTCAGCAAGTTTTGAGTGGATCTTTAGGGGCAGGAAAGGGGGCGGGGAATCTTTGCCGGGAGGGGGGCTGCCTGAGCCCCTTCCGGGAGTCCATGGCTGAACTTGGAATTGATCCGTTTGATCAGGAATAAAACTAAACATTTTTATAAAAACAGCGGGAGGCCCTGGACGCACTTTTCGTTGAAAACAAGGTGAGGGAAAATAAGTTGGTGACTTTTAGATTTATAGATTAAAAAGTGGGGGGGTGAATCTGGCACGGAGGGCAACTGTGTCGTGTCAGAGCGATCTCCTGGGTTTGCTTGCAACGGCCGCAAAGAAGAACGGAAGTCACTCCTTTCTTATCTCTGTGGTCTTTCTGTCTTCCTTTTCTGTTCGGCTTTTTTTTTTAAAAAAAAAAACTTCTTCCTTATTGTTTCTTTATGTAAGTTTCCATGTTTGTTTTTATTCTTGTAAAAACCTTCAATAAAAATTACATGGGAGAGAGAGAGGATGCAGGCACACACACACACACACAACTCGGGGCCCTTCCTTTGTCCCCCTTCCCCCCAGCAGAGCCCCCTCCCCACATGCCCCTCCCCCCTCCTCCTCCAAGGGCAGAGAGACTATCAGGCAGCTCCCCGGCCATCGCCTAGAAATCCCTCTGCACCAAAATGCCTCTTCTCTCTTGGGAGGTGGGGAATCTGTAAAATCACAGAGAGAGAGAGAGAGAGAGAGAGAGAGAGAAATGGGGGAGAGAGAGAGAAAGGAGAGAAAGGAAGGAGAAAGAAAGGAGAGAGAGAAAGGAGAAAGGGGGAGAGGGAGAAAGGAGAGAAAAGGGAAAGAGAAAAAGGAGAGAAAGGAGAGAGAGAAAGGGGGAGAGGGAAAGGAGAGAAAGAAAGGAGAGAGAAAGGAGGAGAGAGAAAGGGGAGAAAAAAAGGAGAAAGGGGGAGAGAGAAAAGAGAGAAAGGAAAGGGGG